>OVBA01005364.1:0-20097 GCA_900406435.1 Lepidium aucheri
AACGAGAGTTGATGCTAGGTTGGGTTGTGGGTAATTAAACCTAAACGATAAGGGCTATTTGTAATCTGAAATTAACGAGAGTTAGGATCTTTAGATTATTAGTAGAGGGGTAGATTCAACGAGAGTTCGTTTATCTTTATTTATTGTTCAAGCCGAGAATATGATCAGATTAGTTCCTGAATCGTTTCCCTAACAAGAGTTCTAGCTCCCAAATGAATACTTGATATCCGATTGCTTTAGTTATTTGATTACATTTGTGTTTAAGTTGTTAGTATTTATTTCTCTGATTTTGATTGATATAGCTTGCGATTCGATAGAAGTTGAAAATGTGATCTGGTTCACTGAGAAATTCGACCCCTAAATACTATTACGTTTGCTATGCACTTGCAGTAGGATATAGGGTTAAAACTCGTTGTATCAGTAGGTAAGGAGTTCTGCGGTGCATTGGGGGGGGGTGAAGGTCCTTGATGGATGATGCTGTCTTCAATGTTTTCCAAGATCTCATCAATGGAGATTCTTATATGGAGAAGAAAATGATCATGTTCTGGATTTGTGAGTGAAGGCATAAAGGCCGGTTGAGTGATTAGTGATGTAATTGTGTCTGAGACTTCTTCAGAATTGATCATGATTTCCAGAATGTTGGCTATTTTTTTTTGCTCTGGAGCCAATAGATTAACGTAATAATCATCTTGGTTTAATGCACACGGACAGAAGATTGTGCTGTGGTTGATCTTATGGCAGTTGAAACAGAACTTTGCAACCCATTCATAGTATATTACCACTTCAAAGGAATCACTATTTTTGCATATGACTGATTTGTAATACCTTAGTCTATCTTCCACATTAATCTTTACCCTTTCTCTGACCAAGGACGGTATGGTCATAGCTGTTTCATCAAGGTCCACTTCCATTACCTCTCCTAATATGCTTGCTAGGAGATTCACAGAGGCTTTTGTTGCATCTTGAAGAGGTAGATTTCTGAATTGTATCCAAAGTGGCATTGTGGTAAGGAACCCAGATTGTCCAATATCACTCCATTTTGCTGCAGTCACTAACCATCCATTATAGAGGATTGGTTGTATACGGAGGATGGCATCAATATCCACTTCATAAGCAAAATAGAACTGTGCTATGTCTTTATCCACCAATCTTCTTTTGACTTTTTATGGTAATCTCCAGTCCTTACGTATATCTTCTAACATCTCTTGGATGTTCTGTTCCACAGTGTTGAGTGTGCGTAAAAACAAACTTTTGCGATTTTCTTCTTGCGAATCTTCATAGATATAATTGTGAAAGAGCACATTTGGATCATTCCTTCCCAATTGGAATTGATTGAGAGCATTCAAGAGATAATTATCCATATTTTTTTGTTATTGTTTCAGGCTTTGGATGTGATGTCCTTTGAGTAACCTCTTCCTTATATAGCCTTAAACCTAAATGTAATGTTTGTATGGATTCTAGTATTTTTTTATCTGATTGGTCATGGCTCCTCGTGGAATGGTGATATGAAGCAAGCTTGCGTGTTTGGGGTGCATGGATATTGACGGCTATGACTCACGCGGATTTGAGTCCAAAATCTAGCCAAGATCTTGATTTTAATTGGTTAGAGGATATGCAAAACCATTTGTCGTTGTTTAGTTGATAATTGGGGGAGATTAACCAATTTAGCAGGATAATCTTTGGTTAATCTCTGAAGAGATCCAATGTGAAGTGATCAATCGGAATGTTTGAGAGTCTGATCTATAGAGGTATTGTTTCCAGGTTTTCCATTGTGAAGGTTTTGTCCAGTTTTGCAACTGTGATTCCCCAGTCTTCAAAGTTCTAATAGCTAAATTTGAGGATTTCATTTAGTTCTTCCTCGGATTGAAATTTGAACTAGAAGATGTCTTTACTTAAAACTACTCCTTTGGTTTTATTATTGAGCCTCCAAATCCTTGGTAATCTCATCATCATTTTAGTGAGGTTTTGTGGATTAGGGTTTAAGTATCTACCAATGAGAATCAGCGAATCTTCTGAGATTGAGGATTATTCTTTATTTTCCGGCAAATCAATAGTGATCTCGTCTTTGATCGATATCGATCTTAGTTCCTCGATAAGTTTTTTCTCCTTATCCTCCATTGTTAGACAGTATACTGTTCTGAGTGTGTAGGGTTCTTGTTCTGCTTTGATGAGGTCTTGGTACTTCACAGTCTTTTAATCAGTCAATTGGTCTTAAACAAACTCTTACGCGATTGGTTTATAAATTTATGTCGATTGATTGTGCTTATCACTTGTTCATGTGACTCTGAAATGGATAATTTTTTCGAATTTGGGAAGAATTGTTGAAGGAATCGGTAGAAAAACGTGTCTAGATCTGATGAATTGAGTCTATGTAAGTTCTCATAGCAAAGCGATTAGAGATCAAAAATCAAAGATCGGAAGTTTGTGAGAGTCTAGAAGGCTTTGAGAGAGTTGTCGGAGTCCAGAGGGCTTCGAGAGATTTTTGTTAATGGTGAAGAAATTTAGTTAGTCAAGTAATCTAAACCACTATGGTTATAAAAACTGACATACAAATATATATTTTTCTTTATTTTTTTGTTAATATTTGGATTGACAACACTCAATTCATAACTCAAAACTCACACTCCAATTTTTTTTTCTACCATTTTGTAGTGGAAATGATGGAACCCCGTATCTAAAGATATGTAAAGAGAACACTACGACTAATCTATATGTCTTCGGCACGAATATGCTTGTCTAGTGTTAATTAAACAACTTACTACATGTGAGCGAAGTGCTATGGAGGTTGGTGTAATGAAGAGAAAGAACTAATACTTATACAGTATTCAAGTGACATTCTTTCGGAACAAAATCAAGATCATCATCACCAAAGATTACTAAAGGAAGATAGTGATATTTATTAATTTTCGCATTAGCATAAAGTTCTATTGAATCTAGACCTCGATTTATTACACAATTGCTTGGAGCAAACAAAACCAAAACAGAACCAAAACAACCCATCCAATTCTTTCTATACAAACCAGAAATTCAATACAAAATTATGTACTTTGCTTTTTGTTTCGTTTTCTTTGTTTGGTTTGGAATTGTTCCTTTGATAGCAAAATGCTTATTACAAGAGGTATACACTTTTTTCCGGTTCATGTTTTTGTCTTGAATCGACAGTATAATAAACTTTATGTTTTAGTGATTAGGTTGATTTGCAAAATTAGAGGTCACCTAATAGGTCTTGAGCTCGAGCTTCGAACAGTCACACCGTGTAAGAACTTGGCATAACCTAAGAAATTCAACTTTCCATCCACATTCCGGATCCAATCGTTGAGCAGAGTATACGCATTTGGTCTTAAACCCATCTCCTGCATATTCATCGATAACCATAGATTCATGCAAAAGATGGTGCTTTTACAGATATCAAAGATATTGTGAAGTCTTTACATACCTCAGCGAGTTCTTGGACGGAAATGGCTCTGCTTCCTTCACGTTCAAAGTGGTCAAAGGCAATAGTTGCAATTTGTTCCCATTCTTCAAGAGCCTCAAGTTGATAAACGCTGACCGCAGCCGCACAGAACTCTTCGAAATCAAGTTTTCGATGTGCCAGGGGTTGCATCTTCGTTCAACAAAAGGAAGAAAATAAAAAGCTTTTCAAAGATGTAATTATGCAGAGACAAGAGAATGATAAGGACTTCCAAAGATCGATGTGTTATATATAGTACATACTGTGTTTAAAATGTCAGGAAGCCTAGATTCAATCATAGCATCTGTAGCATATCTTGTCAAAGCCTGCATACAGCAAAATAGGTTTGAATCATTTAAATCCCTCTACTCAGAGAACTTAAGTTGGAAAACTAATCAGAGATCAAACGAGTGTTAGATTCACCATTCCAAGAAGAGTGACACTAAAAGACATTGTTAAACAGCAAACGAATGAATATAGAAATCACCAACTGACCGAAGTGAAATTGTGAAGATGCAGGCCTCCATCTTCAGGTTCCAGGAGCATAAACTGTGCTTTAAGAAACACAAGTTCCTCTTCGGGTATAGCTTTGGATAGAGACTGGTACAAGTAACATCAAAATGAGCCTACTGAGGAAAGAATCTGATCAATTTGATCATATTTGCATATAAGATATTGGTAAAAGTCATTATTATCAGAAATTACCTTAAGTGCTGCTCGTCTAAACGGTGAGGCACTAATATAAGACTTCACCAATTTGTAAATGGAGAAATCCAGAAGCAAACCAGGGTTTTCATCTCGAAGCCATGGATGAGCTGCAAGTTTATCATGATTTGCATTTCACCAATCTGTTTCTTTTGGTTTCAACATTACTGGGTAAAAAACGTTACCTAAAGCTTGAGCAGCTGTCATTCTTTTTCTATGGTCTTTGTTCAAAAGCCTTTTCACGAAGTTTTTGGCAATAGGAGATATGGAAGGCCACGGCAAATCTACGAAGTTAGGGTTCGCTCTAAGGACACAACGGAAAATTGCAGACTCAGTTCTTCCATAAAATGGTCTACTACCACAGAGTAAAATGTAAGATATGACACCGATGCTCCATAAATCTGCTTCAGTACTGTAGGATCTGTGGAGTACCTCAGGTGCAACATAGTAAGCACTTCCTACCACATCGTTGAGACGCTGATCTGATTAAAGACCAACACAAAATAAAATAAAAACATTCTATTCTTAGTCCCTAAGTAAAATTCTTGAAGCTCACCCAGTCATGTATATGAGAAAATAACAAAGAAAATAGATACATTACCAAATCTGGCGTAATCAGACAAACCAAAATCTATGACCTTGAGTATTGCATCCTCATTTTTGCTGGTAAAGAGAAAATTCTGGATACAAAATAGTAAAGGATTTGTCTATGATAAAACCAACAACTGATATATATATATATATATATATATATATATATATATATNTATATATATATATAGTATTCATAACACTAGAAGCAAACTGTGTACCTCCGGCTTCAGATCACGATGCACAACACCTTGAAGATGGAAAAAAGCAGTTGCAGATAAAATCTGCACAATAATACGCTTAGCATCTGCTTCCTGATATCGACCACCTCTGCAATAAGACATATAAACAGTACAATATTTATACTCCATATGCAATACAAAGCTAGCTAATTAACCTGAGTAGGCCATAAGTTTAAGAAAAATAAATATGTATATATAAAACACAGATCAAGGAATAGATTTGATTTACCTCGCCAAAATTCTGTCCAATAGCTCTCCACCTTCGCATAACCTGTAATCGCCAAGTTCAATGTCAATATCATAATTCAACTCACTTTCCCAACTTGTGGGACAATTACAACTCATACTGCTTTCTTTGCTCTCAAAGAATATATTAGAAAGATGGAAGCCTTAAGCCACAAAAACGCAGCAATCATTAGAGGAAAATCAAAATTTGTCCTATCCTATACGCAGAAAATATTCCAAATCTAAACAACAAACACATGAAAGAGGATGCAAACACGAGTTTTGATGCAGAGAAGCTTGGAAGGGACAAACTTACTCCATAACAACAAAGACATTATCCGTATCCTCAAAAACATCGTAAAACTTAACCATATGTCTATGCCCAGACAGAGCTTTCAGCAATTTCACTTCTCGTCGAACATCTTCAATCGATAATGCTGATGTCATCTGAAACACCACAAACCCCATTTCACATATTATGCATCAACTCACAAAGTGCTCTGGATAACAATCTCGCACTCAAAGTAAGGTCTATTTTGCGGAAACAGTGATTCTGTTTTGATGAAACAGTAACCATTGAATGTTCCAATGATATTGGAATCACATTGTCACAAACCTTAGATTTAGAGATGATTTTGACTGCTACGGTTTGACCTTTGATCTTCCCTTTCTTAGCTTTAGCCCAACAAGTATGACCAAAATGTCCTCGACCTACCTCCTGCCCAAGCTCATATTTGCCTTCGAAATTCTTCGCAAATCCGAAATTTTTATCTAACCGCCCTCCGATTCCGCCTCCGCTTCCTCCGGCTCTTCCATGATCCTCGACTTCCTCACTATCCTCAGGGATCGGACCATCTCGTGGCTGTGGGGCAGTACCTCGTCGTCGTCTTAAAGCCGCCAAAATGGGTTTCGCAGGTGAAGGAGGCGGGAACGGCCATTTAAACTTTCTTCCGGGAGTTCCCGCCGGAGACGGAGTAACACCCGCCGGTAAAGGGCTTTGAAATGGACTAATGGTGTAAGGGTTGACTTCTGAAGCAACCGGAGACTGGGGAATTGATGAAGTCTGGTGGGTATTGTTAGACCGAGTCGGAAACTGTGCGGCTGCGGCGGGGATCTCGTCGTCGGTGGAAATGTTCCGGCTATAACAATGACCCATCCTTGCCGGATTGTTTCAAGTCAAAATGAATTTGATCGACTAAAATTCAAAGCATCAGACGGCGAGGAGATGAAGCTGTATAGTAAGCTCCAGCGATCATTAAAAAAAAAAAAAAGCTTTAAACGACCAATGAGGAATAAATGAAGGCGATGATTAAAAAATAATTAAAATCGGAAAAAAGAGTTAGAAAGGAAAAAAAAAGAAATTGTAACGGAAGAAGAGAAAGGCGTTGACAAAAGCCGGTGCTTTGCTAAACCGACTGCAAAGGAAACGTGACGACTACGAAAGCCACGTGACTGTCTCGTGTTTTAACTTTTTATTATGTAACCCAAATCAAAAATCATTATAATGTTATTGATCTGGTATTACCGAATCGGAAGTAGATATTTAAAAGAAAAAGTGTATAGCTTTAATATGTAAAAAATGCTGTAAATTTTAAATGTGGATCCATTATCGTATTAGGTGTATGAGAAACGCGAAAACAAGTAAATACTCCCAAGTCTCACCTACTAATCTACCGTCTAATTCACCGGTTTAAATCCATTTGGTACAAGTCGCATTAAACCAGAGATTGCAGACTTTTGGATATAATTTGACATTGAAAAGTCAGTCACGTTGTCATTAGCATTGAAAAGGTCTAAATTTAATAACTGTTTGATGCATATGATTATAGAAACAATTGATCTTGGGTCATTACATATATAAAATAAATTATCATTGACCGGTTCAATTGGCTATCCTTAACCTATTCGGTTTAATTAGTACTGAAAATCCTCGTCAGCATTCGTTATCTTGCCGTACCAAAAGTAACCATCGTCGATACTATAACCGTGCGATTGCCTATTCTCTTTATCAAATGACAATTGCTTTCTAACCAGTTTTAATCTTGGTTCGTCGTTATCTAAACCGGTCCGGTTTGATCTCTGCTTTGGTACGCTTTGTGGTCGGCGGAATCTAGCTACCGTTGAGGCAGTCATAGACATGTAATTAGGTTTTGATTCGACTTTCCGTGTGATGCAAGACTTCCCACTTGGTGTGCGGTCGTATAGTTTTTGGTAGTTTGAATACGTATTATACGTATCGATTTCAACTATCTTGACCGGTTCAACGACAGCTTGATCGGTTGACATTCTCCTTCCGGTTTCATGATACCGGTTTAACCTGCTTGGTCTTTTGTCCTCTAATTCGCTTTCACTATGTGCTTCTCTCGCTGTGTTTCTCCACATCTGAGATCGTTTTGTGTGTTATTATACTTACAATGATAAGTAAAAAAAACAATACGAGTACAAGAACGTAGGTTTGGTCGATTGAACCTGTTTAGAAAAAGCATGGGACAAGGCAGTTTCATCGCTGGGACTAATCGTGAGCTTTTTCCGGTGATCTAGAGCACGAGCCTGGATCTGAACCATAGCTCGAATCCGAAGCAAAGTAATGCTAGCTCGCTTACGCACGTTGTGGCCTCTCACTAGGGCTTGTAGTTTCACAACTCCTTCTAGAGCCCTAAACGCCTTTCGTGCCTTGAATTACAAGTCATCAAAATTCAACTCAGTTTTCTGAAAATATATAATGTCCAAGTAGGTAAAGAACTACGTAAAATGAGGTTTTAATATTCAACATTTGTTTTTATAATCTAGGCGAACCCATCTAATCCTATGGATATGAAAATTTGTCGAATATTTTCAAATGTATATTTTAGATTTGAATAACTAGAATCTTTGAGATCATATTAGTAGATCCAAATAAATCTAGACTAACCTAGAAATAGTAATTAAAATTCCAAGTGGTTATCAAACCAGACCATTGGGAGTGTAGACACTGAGACCTAGGCTATCATCCAGCGAGTGTACGCGCAGGATGGGGAAAATATTAAACCCATGTTCACCAAGTGTGTAGAACACATGGCTACCACTAGACTACAACCATATGGGCTTTAATATTCAACTACTGCCAATGAATAAATTATATAACGAACTCCAAATGATATAAAAGTATAGGGGCTCTGTTAGTAAATAAAGAATTTTACCAGGCATCCTCGGAAAGCTGTCTGAATGAGAATAGCAGCCAAGTGTCTTGTAAGGTACACCGATGTCCGGCAGAAAAAGGCGGCTTCTTTGATCGCCGGAGATGCAGTGGCCTTCGGTTTATCCGCCTCAATCGCGTCAACGGCCGCCAAGTTAGTATCGCTGGCTTTTTTAAGGCTTATATTGATGTCTTTAGTAGAAGAATCAGAAGAAAGCTTGAATATCCATCTTCTTTTTCCTCTCTTCTGCACCAACCAATTCATTATTATGTAACTTATTAGTTTTCACTGTCAAACGATGTCAAATTGTAAATCCCCAAGCTTTAAGTCAGTTTATCAGTAATCAGGTTTTGATGCTGATGAAGATTGTTCTTTATTATACCTATCCAAGCTTTAATCAATACATGCTTTTCTATTTGGTAAAATGAATCAATACATGCTCATATTGGTGTAATTTATATATTATATAGTATGAACTAATAAATTTTTCTAGAAAAAAGAAAAGATAGGTAAGTTATATAAAAGGGCGATCAAATACCATTTGTTGGTGTTGTTCGTCTTCATCTTCTTGGACGAGGTCGATGTCTTGCCGATGTTTTCTTCTTCGGGGGCATTTCTTCTCTGGCGAACGGAAAACATTCTTAACCACCGTCAACCATGAGCTACCGTCGGTTTTCCCCATCAAGATCGATCTACCTCTCGTTGGTCTGCTTAAATTATGTTAAATATATTGGCACTTTGTAAGAGATATGAAACTCGTTTATAGTAATGATACAATATATATATATATATAGATATATGTGTGTGTGATTGATTTGTTTATAACTTAATAAGTACGCTCTCGCTACTTTATACGAGAACCTTTTTGTTGCCCAATATTACATCAGTAAAGTTTCGAAGAATGAAATATGTATATGTAAATTGTGATCAATAAGAAGTAAGAATCGGATCAGTATTTGATAGTTTATGATAGCCCTGGGCATATGGTTATTCGGTTCGGTTCGGTTCGGTTTTTTTGGTTCTTTCGATTCTCGGAAAATTGGAACCAATAGGTACTTATTAAATTTCGGTTCGGTTTCGGTTCGGTTTCGGTTCTCAAAAAATAGAACCAATAGGTACTTATTAAAATTTATTTTGGTATCCATTCGGTTCCGGCTCGGTTCCGGTTCGTTTATTTATGTTTAGTTTTAACAAAAAATTTAAAAAATCATTAAAAACCATAAATTTGTTATAGAAAACTTAAAAATTTCAGGTTTTTAGTAATTTTGATTGAAATTAATTAACAAATTTAGATTTAGAATTACAATTTTAGATATTAGGTTATTAAATTATATATAAATAATTATTTTTAAATAACAATTTTATTTCGGTTCTTGATTCGGTTCTCGGTTTGGTTCCGGTTTTTTTGGCTCTCAAATTTTGGAACCATTCGGTTATTTTGTCGGTTCCGGTTCGGTTCGATTTCTTTTTATTCGGTTCGGTATTTCGGTTCCGGTTATTACGCCCAGGGCTAGTTTATGATATATTTTGTTTAATATCTCTGGTCGGAGTTGATACCCAACCCAAATTTTTACTTATTTTAGAATATTAGCACCCGCCCCAGTAGAAATTTCTCGATTTCGAAATATATCAAAACTTTGAGTAGTAAGTTTTCGCAACTTAATCATGTATGATGGAATTTAATCGACGAAATTTAATTGATGAAATGTTGGTTGGTTTGTACTGAGAACTTGAGTAAGGCGTAGATTCTTTTTGGGTTTTTCACTGGATTTTCTAAAATGAAATTATTGTCATGCACATGTTTGGGCAACCATTACCACACACACTCGTCCTCATAAGTAACGTTCAAGGGCAAAACGACCCCAAACATATCCATATACAATTATATAATGCTTTGTATTTGGAAAAGCAGAAAAGAGGGGAAAATGTTGGAATAAGAATAATAATTAAGCACAAAAAAATGAAAAACAAAAGATAAAGAAAAAAGAATGCGTAGGCATGCTTTGTGTCTAGAAATAAAATAGCTTTGTGTCAGAAATAAAAATAATTGTAACATGAAAGAATGTGAAATGCATCTCTCGAGAGTGCAGAAAGTTGTTTCTCGCCTCTTCTTTTGTATTTTTCATAGAATCATTCGCAAAGCCATTAACGTAGCTATTTGACCAGTTAATCATGATGTTGTGTATCCACTCGTATATAGGTTTGTTTGTATCCACTCATGATGTTGTGTATCCACTCGTATATAAGTTTGATATTGTGTCACAGTAAAAAAAGACAAGATTTTCAAACTATAATGTATATTTGTAGTACTATACAAATTGTAAACCTACCACATGAAAATATATAGAAGACAGAAAACTTTATTTATGTTGTATTTAGTATTTTGCACTTGAACACTAAAATGTAAGATCACATTCAATGGTAGGTTTTTAGAGAGTTTTTTAAGATTTTAAAATATTAGAAAAATAGAAAAGTAGGAGAAAACAATTTAAGGTTCTTATTTAAAAACTTTAAGTGCATCTCCAATAGTTAAGACACTCTTAAGTTTCTTTTTTTTTGTCAATATTGAACTATAACTGGCTAACTCATTAGCCAAGTTCCTGCATAATGCAGGTGACAAGACGCAATCCCTAGATGTACAAGTGTGTCTGCCTTTAGTGAACTTACTGTCTGCCACTAGGTTAAAGACCACTTGCCTCTTAAAGATTTCTTAACAATATAATATTAATACTTTATGTTACAATTTAATTTTTATTTAAAAGAATCATATTCAGTAAAAAGATAATAACATGTGGCCGAATGAGTTTTTTAATTACGAACTATAGGTTCTTGTTTTCCTTATTTAAAAACCTTAATACATTCTCTCTATTTTTATAATTCCTTTAGAAATAATTACTCAAATAGTCTAGAATTATACCTTAATAATTCAAATAGTCTCCAAAAAGTTGGACAAAAAAAAAGGTAGGAGAAATGTCACAAAAAATTTGACTTGTCCACTTATTTATGTTTGTGCCATTAAAAAACCGAAAAAAAAAAGAAAAAAAAAGAAAAAAAGAAAACTGAGAAAGGAGAAAAGAAAACGTCTTCTTCATTTCTTCTTCTTCTTCTTTTTCATCTTCTTCTTCTTCTTCATCTTCTTCATCTTCTTCATTTTCTTCATCGGCGCGCTTAATCTTCTTCTTCTTCTTCTTCCTCTTCTCGCTTAATCTTCTTCTTCTTCTTCCTTCTTCGCCTTCTTCATCGTCGTCTTCTTCGTCGTCTTCGCACCAGATTCTTCTTTTTCTTCAACTTTTTGTGTTTTGTTCGACATATTCAAGGTAATGTAGTGCATCTTCTCTATTTCAAACTTTGATTTTTAGGGTTTACGGTTTTAGTGCTTCGTCCGTTTTTTTTAGGGTTTGAGACATGCATTTTGATTTCTGGGTTTAGTATGTGTGCTTTGCGTAGATTTTGGTTGATTCTGTTTGATTTTCTAGGGTTGGTTGATTATGGTTGATTTTGGTTGATTTTCTAGGGCTGGTTGATTTTCTAGGTTTTAGTGTTCATTATGGTTGGTTTTAGTCATGTTTTTACTGGGTCTAGACTCGATTTTCTGTGTTTACTCTCAATTCTTAGTTTGGTAATTTGGTTTTTCTTGGTAGAGTTAGGTATCGCTAGTTGAAAGTGTGGTAGAGTTTGGATAGAGTTTGGATAGACTTTGGTAGAGTTAGTCATAGTGTGGTAGAGTTTGGTAGAGCTATGGTTGAGCTAATTTTGAAATTTTTATTGTTTATTTTTTCAGGAACACATATATGGAAGGAGAGCACAAGTACCCTAAAAGGGTCCTATCTTCAGGATTCCGTAGCAACAAAAGTATAAACCACTACTGCACATTGAAGAAAATGACTTCAATGAGGGATTATATTGGTACTGATGCTTACGAGGACATTGAAAGGAACTCTCAGCTGGGTATTATTCTGCAATTTGCCGGCTCAAGGTTCTCATGGGCAAGCAAATACGTGCAACACTTACTGGGGAATATGCTTGACACACCAAAGGTGAATGAGCTGTGGGTGTTGGCCAATAGCCAACCAATCCGATTTTCTTTGAATGAGTTTCAGCATATCACGCAGCTGCAGTGTGTGTTACCTGAACCTAATGATGCGGGTTTAGTAGTTGGGGATTTATGGGCTGACATGGGTTTAGTCCATGGTGATGGTCCAAACTGGGCGGAGCTTAAAGGGGTGTTAAAGGTATGCAAGGATTGGGATTTTCCTAAGAGGAAGATGGTGGGGTTGCTAGTTGTTTTGTATGTTGGTGTTTTCGGTTTGCACACCAATAGTAGGATCCCAGTTTACTATGCCAAATTGGTGATGAATTCAGCTAGGTTTGACAGGCATTCGTGGGGTAGAGTAGCCTTCAAGTCACTCCTGAAATCGGTCTCTCAAGCATCACGGTCTGCTTCTATGTTGAATTTGCACGGCTTCGTGCATATGTTTCTCATATGGGCGTTCGAGTATATCCCACAACTCGGAATAATGTGTGGAGGTAAAAGAGAAGGCCAGATTCCACTTATGCAGTGGGCATCCAGCATTAACCATGGAGTAGATATGGTGGATGTCTTCAAAGCTGATAAGCTTGTATCCGGTAAAGACAAGGTAAGATTCTTGATCTTTGATAAGACAAGGTAGACTTTGGTGGAGCCTGGTAGTTCTTTGTTAGAGCTTGGTAGATCTATGGTAGAGTTTGGTTGATCTTTGGTAAAGTTTGGTAAACCTTTGGTAGAGTTTGGTAGAGTTTGGTAGAGTTTGGTAGAGCTATTAGTTGACGTGTGGTAGAGCTATGGTAAACTTACGTATGGTAGATCTTGTTGGATTAAGCTTCTTGTGTGGTGGAGATATGGTAGAGCTATGGTAGACTTTGCTTTAGTTTGGTAGATCTTTGTCATAGTTTGGTAGATCTTATGGATTGGTAGATCTTTGGTGGAACTTGGTAGATCTATGGTAGAGTTTGGTAGATCTTTGGTAGAGCTCGGTTGATCTTTGGTGGGTTTTGTTAGATCTTTGGTAGAGTTTGGTTAACTTAGTATATTTTCCATGTCTGACTTTTTTTTTGCTCTTTTCTAGGTTTGTGTGGTGCACCCTATTGGAGAAGCCTTACGATGATACATATCCGGAGTGGCCTGGAAATGTCTGGGATCCCAAAGTTGACAAATTGATCCGAGATATTCTTGATGGGTCTTTAGATGACACGTTTTGGGCTATCCCGGCTATCTCAACATCTACAAAGAGGAAGGCCGATGTGTCCCCACGTGAACTCCGAAGTGCAAAGAAGGCAAAGGCGGCAGAGAAGCCAGAGAAGAAGAGATCTGTGAGAAGAAGAAGATTCATGATAGTCCAAAGGCAAAGGTGACTCCGAAGGAGAAGGAGTTACAACCTGATATGACTTTGGCTGAATTTGTGAGTAGGGAAAAAGGAGAAAAAGAAAGGTTGGAGAAGAAATAGAAGAAGGAGTATGAGGCAAAAAAATAATTAGAGGAGAAGGATATGATGTTAGAAATTCTCCAGTCTATGAAGAAGGCTTTTGATGTGATGGTATTCGATCAAGTTAACCTCTCAAATACCGTCAAGTTGCAGTCTGAACATCTGGAGGAGAAAAGAGTAGACGAGGCGGTGACGGATGAGCGGCTGCATAGGCTTAAGATAGCCATGGAACAACAGAACTCGATCAATCTTTGCCTCCTTAAGGCGTTGGAGGGTAAACAATCGGAGGTTGTGATTTCCTTGGAAGGGGCTAAGAAGTATGATCTTGTGGATGAAGGTGAGACTACTGAAAGTGAGGCACGAGAAGAAGCTGTTGCGGCCTCATATGAGAAGAAATTGGTACGTAAGAGTCTACTTGATTTTGAGTGAACCGTATCAAAGATCCACTTATGTTGTATGTTGTATGAACTATATACATGAATAATGTTTACTTTATCATCTTTGGTGCATTGTGTTTGATTGTAAATATATAATAAAGTAAAGTATGCTAGAGATTGGTGGAGTTATTGGTTCTAACTCTATTACGTTTTCTTTCTAGAAGGAAAGATTATCTGAGGAGCAGCCAACCTCACAACCTTTGGCTTCCTCGGAAAATGTAGAGGTAAGTTTGGTAACCCTATGGTAGATCATTGGTAGAGTTTGGTAGATCTATGGTAGAGTTTGGTTGATCTTTGGTAGACCATTGATAGAGTTTGGTAGATCTATGGTAGAATTTGGCTGATCTTTAGTAGATCATTGGTAGAGTTTGGTAGATTTTTGGTAGAGTTTGGTTGACCTTTGATATTTAGAGTTTGGTAGATCTTTGGTATAGTTTGGGTGAATTACTATTTAACGTGCTTTGTTTTTCAGAACGAACAGATCCCTGAGAAGCAGCAAGGCTCCTTAACCTCCCCATCATTGAGACCCTCTGAAAATGTAGAGGTTAGTTTCGTTGTTCTATGGTAGAGTTTGGTTGATTTATATTAGCGTCTGGTAGATCTTTGGTAGAGTTTAGTAGATCTTTGGTAGATAAGTTGGTAGAGTTTGGTAGATCTTTGGTAGAGTTTAGTTGACTTACTATTTAACATGCTTTTTTTCCAGAACAAACAGATTCCTGAGAAGCAGCAAGGCTCCTCAACCTCCCCATCATTGAGACCCTCTGAAAACATAGATGTTAGTTTTGTTGTTCTATGGTAGAGTTTTGTTAATTTATATTAGCGTCGGGTAGATCTTTGGTTGTCTTACTATTTAACGTATTCCAGAAGGAATAAATATCTGAGAATCAGCATGTGTCTCAATTTTCCCCATCGCTGAGACCCTCTAAAAAGGTAGAGGTTAGTTTGGTTGATCTTAAATATTTGGTAGAGCTTTGAAAACTAACATTATTACTTGTTGTTTTATTCCATAAGGAACAGATAGCTGAGCAGCAGCAAATCCCAGAGACTCTATCCCTTGTACTACGGCTTCCTCATAATCTTGAGGTAGTTTTGTAGCTTTGAAATATTTGGTAAAGCTTTGGTTGACTTTGGTAGAGCTTGGTGGATTTTGGTAGTTTTTACATTGTTTCCCTTTTTGCTTGCAGAATAAATGGTTGCTTGAGGAGCAAGAAACCTCTGATCATTTGTCCCCATCATTGAAAATTCTTAGGAACCCATAGGTTAGTAGTCAGCTAAAAACTCCAATTCAAACTCCTATTGGGGATTTGGAGTTTATCTCAAGAAGAGAATTCCCAACTTGCGATCATAAGTCTGAAGGACGATAGTGAATGTAAGATTCTGGACGATGGAATAAAGGTCCCTAATAAAAAGAATGAGTGGATATACATGGAGGACATGCTCCCCAAGCTAGACCACGTACCCTTGCTGCGAACCAGGTATTTAGTTGGCTAGAGTTTGATAGATTTTTGGTAGAGTTTGGTAGATCTTTGGTAGAGTTTGGTAGATCTTTGGTAGAGTTTGGTTGACCTTTGGTAGATCTTTGGTAAAGGTCAGGTGGAGGTGTGATAGAGCTTTGGTAGAGTTTGGTAAATGTTTTGTAGAGCTTGGTGGGGTTTACAATTTAGTTAGATATACAATTTTCATCTCTAAATGCTTAAGAACTGTTTGTGTTTTATACAGATCTCCATTCGAAGGAAGTTCTGTTATGAGGCGCATCATAACAGATGACATATTTTTGACTAACCGTAACTCATACAATCCATAATGACCAATACATCATCCCAAAGTGAATCGGCTTCGTCTCCTTGTCTGACGCAAATTGAAAGGATCAGATATTTTCTGTGCAACGATTCAAATGTATATGATGTTTGCTAATTTTCACGATTTGTAGGAATAACGCGGTGGACGACATTAGTCTGTTAGCTGAGTTCTACCTACAGTTGCTGATGCCTAGACGTTTATGGCCACAAGATACGTACGGATGGTTCAAAGATTTAGTAAGTTCCTTGCATTTTGCTTATCTTACTTGGTTGACTTTGGTTGTGCTAATATTATGTTACCTTGTTATGCAGCACATGAGTAGCGGTATGAATTTGTTCCATCGAAGATCTTTGCAGAATCCATCTCCATATCATAGTGATAGGATAGCATTTCTTGATCCTGGACTATGGTGGTTGTGCTGTACGAAGTACGACGCCTTCACGGTAAACCCTCAGAAGTATTTGTTTTTGATGAGTCTTTTCGCGAAATGTTTACTGGTCAACTACCACTATGGTGTCAAACAAGGAAGCACTGGTTTCGGGATGTTGACACATTGTACATTGCTCATAACATCCAAAACGTCCATTGGGTTGCGATTGTCATTGATTTGGTTAAGGAGACAGTGAGCATATACGATCCTGCCTTCTCAGCTATTTGTATCAAGTATTGATAGACTCAGTCAGGTACTCTTCATCTTCAATGGTAGAGATTGATTGATCTTTAGTAGAGTTTGGTAGATCTTTGGTAGAGTTTGGTAGATATGTGATAGACTTAGGTTGCTCTTTGGTTGATCTTGGTTTCTCTTTGGTAGAGCTTGGTTGACATTTGGTATAGCTTGGTTAACCTTTTGAAGAGTTTGATTGATATTTGGTTGATCTTGGTGTCTCTTTGGTAGAGCTTGGTTGACCTTTGGTAGATCTTGGTTGACCTATGGTAGAGCTTGGTTGATCTTTAGTAGAGCTTGGTTGATCTAACTTATGAATGTGATTACCTTTTTCTGCAAACAGGCCATACGCAAGGATGATTCCATATCTTCGTAGGACCATGGTATCAAAGGAAATGCGAAAACAAGTGAAAGCGAAGCCTTACTCAATATCTCAGTTGAAAGCGATGCCGGTGAACCACCAATCTGGTGATTGTGGCATGTACACGCTGAATTTTATTGAGTGTTTAGCCCTTGGACTTGGATTTAAGAAAATACATGATGACGGAGTCCCGTTTATGTGGTTGAAATTACACATTGAAGTTATGGATGTGCTTCCAATACAAGAGACAATTAACTCCACATGTCCGCTTCCTCGTGAAGAAAACATTGATAAGGCGGTATTAATTACAGCATCTCAGGGGTTGCTTACAGAGTGGTATATCATGGTCGTTCTTCGGTAGATCTTTGTAGACTCACCATTTTTTTGGTAGATCTTCGTAGAGTTTGTATAAGCTTTTACAAAACTCTTTTTTATTAACAAATACTCTCAAAGGACCATAAGTTTTTTACGTAGAAGATGGCCCTATGAGAGTATATCAGTAACTTTCATTTTGTAATGGACGAAATTTGGTAAATATTAACTTAACAAATATAATAGAGTTTGGTTGATCTTTGGTAGAGTTTAGTTGATCTTTGGTAAAGCATGGTTGACCGTTAGTAAAGTTTGGTTGATATTTGGTAGAGCTTGGTTGATCTTTTGGTAGAGTTACACAACATGGATAGACACATTATAACACATAATTGAGTTTGGTAGACACATGGTAGAGTTTGGTAGATTTACACATAACAATGGTAGACACATAATAGAGTTTGATAGAGTTACACATAACATGGATAAAAACACATAATAGAGTTTGGTAAACACATAGTAGAGTTTGGTCCACTTAGTTCAAGATTGGTCGGCTGTTCTACATGTTCGAGCATTATGTCCCAAATATTTACATAGCGAACAAGTCACCACTTTCCTTGGGCGCTTTGCCTTTAATGAGCACTCAAACCAACTTTTCAACCGTGAGTTCTTTGGCATACTAGGTTGGTTACGTACAACAGGAGGTAAAAAAACTTTACGAGCCACCTCTTCAGGTATTAGAAGTGATGCATCTCTTGGCATCACACATTTGGCATACACATGGTACACGTAACTCGTATAATAGTAAGGATTTGTGAGCTCGATCTTCGAACGCTTCCATACTTCTGCTACGGCTAAGGCGTGCACACAAGGCATTTTATCCATGTCAAACCTGTTGCAAAAACAAGTTTTCTCCGTCAAATTAACCAAACGTGAGGAGTCCGAGCTCGTGGCAACCGCTTGATGCTCATCAATGTTTTGCACATTGTACTGTGTGGTTTCGAGGAGTCTATTCTACATGGTGAAAAAAAAACAATATGTCAACCAAAGTCTACCAAAAGTTTACCAAAAGTCTACTAATCTCTACCAAAGATCTACCTAACTCTACCAAACTCCACCATACTCCACCAATCTCTACTAAAGCTCTACCAAAGCTCTACCAAAGCTCTACCTAACTCTACCAAACTCCACCATACTCCACCAATCTCTACCAAGACATACCTTGAGAAGTTTTTCGATTGCTGTAGTGAGAATTGTCGTTGTTGCAGCTGCCTTTGCCCTCTTCTTCGCGAACCACCTTGTTAACATTGCCCTAATGGAATCTATAAGCTGCGCAATAGGAAATGTTCGCGCTTCAGCTAACGCATGATTGATTGATTCTGCTATGTATGACATCGTGAATTGTATCTATTCCCAGGGAAATGTGCACGACTCCACAAACGAACATCAGCCCTAAGCAAATACTTATATAGCCTTCGGTCTAGTCTCTCTATTTGGCTGAAGATTGCATTAAACTTTTCACGCTTATATGCAGTAGCAGCCTTCTTGAACAGCTTAAAGGACTCTCTTCCTTTGAAATTAGACAAAATATTTTTGCGTAGATGGTAAGTGCAAAGCCCACGGACGGCAAGAGGATACACGTTTGATATTGCTTCGGCTATTGATATATGCCTATCTGAAATGATGGCCAACTCTTCATCATCGAGAATGACATGGTTGAGTTGTCTAAAAAACCATTCCCAAGATTCATCATTTTTGGTATCAACAACACCAAATGCCATAGGAAAAATGTTGAAATTCCTGTCTTGCATTGTTGCCTTGAGAAGAGTCCCTTTATATTTTCATTGTAAAAATGTTCCATCCACAACAACAATCTTCCTCATAAAAGGAAATCCCCTGATGCTTGCATCAAATGCAAGAAATAGAAACTTGAATCTAGCATATCCATCTACTTCTAGCTTGATAAGTGTTCATGGATTTGCTTGTCTAATCATATACAAATACGAGGGAAGTTCTTCAAAACTATTCTCTGAAGTTCCTGTAACTGGAGCACGAGCTTCCTTTAAACTATGATGTGCCTTCCAGTACTGCATCTGTACAAAGTTCAAACAAAGAGGGAAAATTATAACTCAACCAAACGTAACTAACCTCTACTAACGCATGGTAGAGCTTGGTAGACGTAGGGTAGACTTTGGTAGACGTATTGTAGACTTTGGTAGATTCATGGTAGACTTTGGTAGACGTATGGTAGAGTTTGGTAGACTCCACCAAAGTCTACCATGAGTCTACCATGAGTCTACCAGATTCTACCATACGTCTACCAAACTCTACCATAGCTATGCCAAACTCCACCAAAGTTTATCATGAGTCTACCAAACTCTACCATACGTCTACCGTGAAGAAAATGTACCTTCAAACTAAATCATTTATTAAGTAATTCAGCAACATGAGCGGGAAGAACAGAAGGCCCAACACCAGCAACAAAATCCAAGTATAAATGACCAAGAATATTGGGCGCTGCTTGATGTGCCCGAGATGACCTTTCCGTAACTGAGCAAGTGTGTTCTCCACAATATATCCGGATATAGAAAAACGGACTCTCAGGCGCCTGGCGTGAAGCACGCACTCTCCAAGTGCAGTTTAGAACCCAACATCTCACAACCAATAACATCGT
>OVBA01005365.1:0-20091 GCA_900406435.1 Lepidium aucheri
TCCTATTTGTTCCCTAACAGTTGAATCCTAAAACCCTAAAATCCCTAAATCTGATCTAAGATCTACTCAGACATTAAATAATGAACAAAGCAAATCATGATGAACTGAAACTGAAATTGCATTAAGAAATAACAATAGGGTTCAGAAATTCTTCTCAAGTATGAANGATCTTCTTCCTAGCTTACAAACTCTAAAATTACAGTGAAAATCGTTCTTCATAAGCTCAAAGAGCACTTACAAAAATAAAATAGGAAAAGAGTATTTATAGGTTTCAAAACAAGAGCAGAAAAATCGTGAAATTAGGTTTCTTCAAAGGGCATCGATCGATCCTTGTGTTGATCGATCGATCGTTGGATGTTGAGTCGATCTCTCAGAAGCCAAGTCGTTCTTCAGATCGTGCGCATGTTTCTTGTTAAAGCTTTGATCGATCGATCGTTGTGATGACCGATCGATTCTTCCTCTCCTGGAGAATACCAGAAAATGCTTAAAACTTCACCAAACTCCACCTTCATGCATGATTCCAACTCTGAACGTTTTTGACTTGAAATCTCAGTAAAACACAGACAAATTCCCCAAATATAACCATAATAATGAGCTTAAAACAGACAAAATATGAGGAACATCAAGAACTTGCTGGAGTTGAAAGAGAAAATCGCAGAGCAAAAGCAATGAATCAGGAAAACCAGCAAAATCCTCAGGACCATGAGACTCAGCCAGCTGTTCAGAGAAACCTGGATTTTCAGCAAACGGTTGAACAGTTGCAGAGACATTTAGCTATGTTTAGGAGGCAGCAAGAACAGCCCTAACGCAGTGCTATAGGTGATATGGATACATCTCACACATACTATCAGAATAGGTCTGCTATTCGACCTCCACCTATCCAGTGGCAAGACTATGAGATCAAGACTCAGCTGATTGGATTAGTGAAGCAATATGTCTTCAATGGTCTCCAAGGAGAGAACCCGATGGATCACATTGAGAACTTTGAGGATATGTGCAGCACTACGAACTTGAATGGAGTCCCTGCAGACTATGTGAAGGGCAAGATGTTTCACCCTTTACTTTCTAACAAGGCCTCTAGATGGTTGAGATCTTTACCTCCAGGTTCATTCACGTGGGCTAAAGTTAGAGCTGCTTCTTGGATCAATTCTTTACTAAGTCGACGACTGCAGCATCGAGAAGGAAGATTTCAGCGTTTCAGCATCATTCTAGTGAAACTTTGCATGAAGCTTGGGAGAGATTTAAAGAGTACCAATGAGATTGCCCCCATCATGGTTATTCGGATAAGTAGTTGCTCAATACTTTCTATGGAGGAATCGATTGGGAGTATAAGAACTCTTTGAATGCTGCTAGCAATGGAGATTTCATGACAAACACTATGGATAAAGCCCTCACTATCATCGACAACTTGGCTGCAAGTTCAGGGAACTATTTTCCAGAATATGATCAAAGTAAGAAGGTCAATAGTGTAAAGATTCAGAGGATAGATGAGATTTCAGAGAATCTCGACATGCTTATCAAGGCGAGTCGAGGAGATAACCAAGGAGTGCATCAGCTGGATGATACTAGGGAAGTCGATCAAGTTCAGGATGAGTTCGACGTGTCTGAAGATCAAAAAGAGGTCGATTATGTGAATTAGAAAAATATGGGACAGAACCAGAACTATCTCTCATACAGGAACACCAACATCGAGAATCAACAGAATATAGTCATACCACCTCCAGCAATGCCATAGTGATCACCATTTTAGGGTAAACAGTTTATGCAGAATTTAGGGCAGAGATGGAACAATCAGTGGATGAATTCAGGGGCTGGAGATTGGCGTAAACCTTACAAGCCTTACAGACAAGAGGCAACATAGCAAGCTAGTTCATCAGGAACTTCTAATGATGAGATTAAAGCTCTTATTCAACAGCTTGCAACCGAGTAGCAAAAGTCTACTAGGGATCTCAACACTAAGATGGATAGCATGTACAATAACTTGAACAATAAGTTTGAATTCATCTCAGTACACTTGAAGAAGCTGGATACAGAAGTGGCACAGACAGCTGAAGCTATGAGGACACCACAAGGAGCTTTACCAGGTAAAGTTGAGAAGAACCCTAGAGAATCACGCAATGTTGTGCATTCAATGGCTAAGGAACTCGATGTGGATAAGGAGAGCAGCTGTGAGAGTAAGTACCAACCTCCTATACCCTATATTAAGGAGCTTGCAAAGCAAGAAGATCAAGGAGAATTCACCATTCCTTGTTCTCTTGGAAAATTGACTTTTGGTGATGCATTGTGTGATACCGGTGCAAGTGTTAGTGTGATCTCGTTGGAGACAATAAGCGAGCTCGGGATCGAGCTTATGCAGGATCATACCTCATCCATTTTGTTTGGTGATGCCACTTCAAAGATCACAAGAGGTAGGTTAGTCGATTTCACACTCATTGTTGGAAATTGCAAGGTTCCAACCAATTTTACGGTTGTTGAAATGGCTAAGGAAAGAGTTGTGCCCATTCTTTTGGGTCGACCATTCTTGAATACTATTGGGGCAAGTATTGACTTTCCCAACCAGAGGGTGGTGCTCGAAACCGTTGATAAAGGAGTCTCCTATCCTATTAAAAATCGACAAAGGACCTATGTGGTGTGATAAGGAGTTGTGTTGAGAATGAAAAGGTTGAGATTGTGAATTTGATCAACACAAATTTGGAATATGAGGAACCAGAGTATTGGTTGGATGAGGAATATGAGATTTATCATGAGCAAGCAGGAGAATCGACTGAATATGATGATGATAGTATCCTTTTTGACAAACCCGATGAATACTTCGAAACTATCCTTCAAAATTTGTGTTTGAAGATCTTTTGCAGGAAGACTTGATCTTGAATCTCCTGGAGCATACTTGGTGAAGAAATTGAAACCTGATGGAACTGTAAAGTTGCTGGACACAACAGGTGCTGAATTTCCCAGAAAAGATGAACAACTCAATGAGTTCATCAACCATGAGATGAAGGGAGTGATCATTCCTCCCAAGGATGATTTAGCCAATTAGGTGGCATTCAAGTCAAGCTACTGACTTTAAACAAGCCCTGAGTGGGAGGCAACCCACTAATAGATAGTTTTTAGCTTCTATTTGATTTTTGGTTTTGTTTTGAGTTTGTTTTAGGTAACAAAATTCGACCAAAGGGTTTTGATCGAACGATCCACACAGTGATCGATCGATCATCGATGCTTCAAGGGTTTGCGCTCGATCTAGTGATCGATCTACACATATGTGATCGATCGATCTTTGAAAAAAAGGATAATACGCTCGATCTGTTGATCGACCTCACCAGGAGGATCGATCGATCAAACATGCAAAGGAGAGGAACGTTCGATCTTGTGATCGACCTGCAAAGAGACGATCGATTAATCATCGGGGACCTAGGACGTGCGCTTGATCTGTTGATCGACCTACACTGTCGTGATCGATCGATTAGCGTGTTTTAAGGGGTACAATCGATCAATAAATGCCTCGATCGATCGATCAGAAGGTCAGGTAAGTCTTTATAACATAGAAAACACAGGTTTCGTTCAAAATTATTTTTTCGCGGTTGTTTTAGGTGATTTTAGGGGAAAATCTTCAATCTCCTCTAACTTATTCGATTCTTAACCGTTTTCTTTGATTCAAAAGCCTAACCTGGTCGAAATTTCATTCTCTTTCTAATTATACAATCATCTAACTCGAGTGGCAAAGGTATGACTTCTCAATTTTCGATTTAAAAGTGGCAAAATTGGTGAGATTTTTTGGAGAATTTTAGATTTTGATTTATTGTTGTTCAATTGTGTTAAACCAATATGTAGTTATGATTTATGGTGATTTTGAAGTCTCTTACATAATATATTGTTAGATTCTTGCCTAGGAATCGATTGTTAGGTTGTTAGAGAAAATTGTAGAATTTTGGATTTTTGATATGGAATTGAGAATTTGTGTTGTTAATTGAAGCATTGCTGGATGATTTTGATGTTCTATGATTGATTTAGCAATTGATTTAACATATTTCTCATTTGAATTCCATATTTTTGATTTTCTAAAATTTTTGAGGATATTGATTTTTCTCGGTTTTTCTTTTGTTTGATCGATATGTGCAGATCATGGGGAGAACTCGTGAGGGCAAGAAATCTTATCGTAAGGTTAGACGTTCAACCAATATAAAGGCAGGCCAGTCCTCAAATCCTGAAGTGTTTGACCAAACATATTTGCCTAGACCTAGACCGGCTAACGAGCCTTTTGAGAAGAATTTGGGCAATAGATCTGATCCCTCATTGTTGAAGAACGATAGTGCCTACAGGAAGATGACTGAGGATTCGAGATGGGAGAATTTCCATTTTGTGTTTTATTATCAGATGTTGCAGAAAAAGCTTGTCCCAACCAAGTTTTTATGTTCGACGACATTGGACAGGCTTGGCATTCTCGATGATATGACAGAGATACTCGATAGACTTGGCCTTGGTACTCAGCCGTTGTACCTAGAGGCAGTCAAGCAGTTCTTAGCCTCCTGTGACCTTCACCTAGCAGCTGACCCACATGCTCCTCTTTATGCGGCCTATATGACATTCATGTACCATGGTATTCTCTACACTTTGACCATTCAGCTGATTTGCTCGATCTATGGGTTCTATGAGGAAGCCAACAGTCAATTGCCTTCTCGCCAAGGTACTCCTCTTGACACTCTTTGGAACGTCTTAGCTGATGGTACTTTTCAGGGACGAGATTCCAAGCTCACATACATCCAACATCCTGAGATTTGTATTGTTGCTAAGATATTGGGGTCAACTTCTGTGCAAGGAGGTCAACCCTACAGTGACCAAGCCAGAGTTAGAGATCCTCCATCATGTTTTGTATCTTGCGATACCAGACTTGTACGTTTCTGCACCTACTCCTGATATCAGTCTTTGTGACATCAACTGGGGATATGTGTTTGTGAAGATGCTTCCCAAACGTTGTTTCAGAGGTATTCTGAGTTAGCCTCTCATCAAAACGATAGGTAGTCTCTTGGCCCCCATGTTTGAGTATTTGCAGTTGGATCTTCGTGACACAGTGAAGATGGAGAGGATAGCATATGTTGATGATCGGGTCTTGACCAACTTCACCTACATCACCGAGCAAACGAAATGGTAGTATTTAACTAGAGGTGTCGAGCCATATCTTTGCTCCTTGCGTGCACGAGCAATTACATCTCTCACTTGTAGGGAGAATGTACTTTTTGAGCCGCACATCGCACATCCTGAGATTGCAGTGCGAGAGAGAGCAGCCTCAGCCTCAGCGACGAGCTCCACAGAGGCATTCATCGACAGCAGCTCTAGTGCCTACACAGCTGCAGCGCAACATTTCTCAGACCCTTGAGCATAGTACTTCACTGTGCAGCAGTATCGACGTTGGCATTACGAGACAGAGCAAAGGAAGCATTCGATGAGGAGACGCCTTTGAGAGGCACATAGGAGGATACTGGTTGCATTTTGCATGAGTGCACATGCTGTGGATCAGCCAGAGAGTAGCATTAGAGCTGATGCTCGTCGATGAGATGTTGTTGGACAGTGTGAAGTCCTGAGTGATCGATTTTTCTTACCCTTTTTTCTTTCTTTTATGTTTCTTTCATGCGTAAGTCGTGATCTCTTCTAACTTGCTTACACATCGGGACAGTGTGAAGTAAGTCTGGGGGTATACACTTGCTTTGACTAATGCTTTTTGCTTTCTATTTTTTCATTTTAGTTGTTATTTTCAGATATTAACTCTATATATGTTATGTTCTTGAGCTTTTGAAAATTGTTGTCTAAGGAACCATGAGTTTTGAGGATTGTTGCACTTCTATGCTTTTAGGATTGTTGTTATGCACTTGTTGGGAATTGATTGACTATTTGAAAACCTAGAGACAAAGCATCTTCTCAATGACATATCAATTTTTAGATATTCGAAGAATCTATGCCGATTTCAACTTTAACCTGACTTAATTTTCTTGTCAAGGGGCTTGGTATGCATTTGATTGGATTCCTCTCTTCAGACCTGAAAGAATTATCTGTGTGAGTATGGTTCCCTTCTCTTAGACATTTGAATGTTTTAAGATTCTGAAATAATTATAAAACAAAGTTGAAGCAATACAAAACTCGACCAAGGATCGAAAATTTTGTTCCAATGAAGCCCGTTTTGCTTTCATTCTTTGAGTTGCTAAAGAACCAACCAGTTGTAAAAATAAAATGATACCCTAGGTAAGTAGGGAGATATCTGGTTGGATAGCCAATAGAAAAGAATAAAATGATACCCTAGGTAAGTAGGGAAAGATTGATTGAGCAGCCAATAAAAATATAAAATGCTACCCTAGGTAAGTAGGGAAGAATCGGTTGCAAATGAATGGAATGAGAGGAAATGAACCATAGTAAGATAGTCTTGTGTTCAAGTAAACACTGATGATGAGTCTATGTGTTCATTGATCGATACTCTCTTGATGAGAAAGCACTTGGATGATTAGGAAGTCGATATGGTGCATTTTGAAGTTTAATTGGCAAGAAGCTAAGTCTAGGGGAAGTACAAGGTGGTATCGATACTAGAAGGTAAGTATTGATTGATTCATATGGAGTGTATTGTGCAATGTCTGATGACGAATGAGTTTCTTAAGGGAATTTTCTCGTTCGTCTTTTCTTTCTTTGTTTTAGGACAAGCAAGAGGTTAAGTCTTGAGGAATTGATATGCCTCTATTTTTACTAGTTTTGAGCTCATTAACATGCCTACTTTTACAGTTTCCATCTGTATCTCATTTGGATGGTTTTGGAGCATTACTTGAAGTTTCACGGAAAAGGCCTATGATCGATTGATCAACATCTTGAGCGGTCGATCAGGCCTTCTTGCCAGAAGATCACTCGACCTCACGATCAACCTAATATATTGGAAGATCGATCACACAAGTCCACGATCGATTGATCAACACCTTGACCGATCGATCAACAAGCACCAAAACAAATACCTAATTTTCCTTTTTTGCACCTTGATCTCAGGACATATAAAAACTTCTATTTTCAGTTTCTTTTACACATCGATCATTATTCACAGAGAACTTTAGAGTTATTCAGTAAGCTAGAGAGAGAATTCAACATTGAGAAAAATCTCTAAACTCCCTTTTTATATTTTTATGCAATTCAAGTTTATTTTCATCATGTCTTTTGTTTCGATTTCAATTATGTCTGAGTAGTTAATCAATCAGGTTTAGGGTTTCTAGGGATTTAGGAATCAATGATTTGAGATAAATAAAATTGAATCTAATAAGAGTATTCTTAATCTAATTCTTGTGCTTAATGCTTAGAATAGCCTGATCAACTAATCTATGAACCTAGGTTGTTAGCTTTCCAAAAGCTTGCTAGGAATCTGAACTAGATTAGATGAGTAATCAATCCTAAACCGTGATAGCTGATGTTTAGGTTGATTGTGAATAGTTGAACCTACTTGTTTAATGCATGTTCAAAATTTGGAACCAACGATAGTTAGGACCTCTAAATTGTCGAGTAGAATTTTGACCACTAAGAGAGTAGGCTTGTTATACCATGCTGTTCAAGTCGAGAATTGAGCTTAAATAATACTCTGAAAGTTTTCCTACTTAGATTCCTACTTCCAGATGAATACCCTATGTCTGGTGCTTTTTACAATTAAGTTTACATCGTTTAAGTTACTTGTTATTCTCTTGAATTTGATTAGTATATCTTGAGAAATACAGTTGATAATCAAAAGTGCACTACTTGTTTCTTCGTGGATACGATCCCTAAGTACTACTACTTCATGTTGTGCACTTGCAGTAGATAGCTTTGGGTTAAAACCTGATCACATCATTAACCAAACTCTACCAAACGTCAACCAAAGTCTACCAAGGTCTACCACACATCAACTAAAGTCTACCATAGCTCCACCAAAATCTACCAAACGTCAACCAAAGTCTACCATACTAAAGTCTCCCAAAGTCTACCAAAGCTTTATCATAGCTCTACTAGACGACAAACAAGATCTACCAAGATCTACCACACTTCAACAAAAGTCTACCATAGCTATACCATATCTCTACCACACAACAAACCTACTCCACTAAGATTTACCACATGTCAACAAAAGTCTACCATAGCTCTACCATATCTCTACCAAACAACAAACCTACTCCACCAAGATCTACCACACGTTAACTAAAGTCTACCATAGCTCTACCACACAACAATACATTTTCCACCAAGATCTACCACACCTCAACCAACCTATACAAGATCTGCCAATTGAGAAATCTTACCTTATTTTTACCTAATGCCATCTTATCAGCTTCGAAGATGATACAAGGTTAATTATACCAATTTAACCTCTCGTTCATATCGTATCGATGTAGCACTTAAACATCAAATCCAAGAGGACCAATGGTTACACTTTCAATCTCTAGATTAAAATCAAGCTACGACAAATCAAACAATGATGGGAACGAAAATAAACAAAGCAATTAACGATATAAAACTAATAAATAAAAAGCACCATGCATAGGGTATTCATCGCAAAGTAGGAATATAACTAAGGAAACTATTCAGAATAATATTTAGGCTCAATTCTCGACTTGATCATAAAGGTATAACTTGCCCACTCTTGTAGTACTCGAAACTCTACTCGACAATTTAGAGGTCCTAACTCTCGTTGGTTCCAAATTTTGAACATGCATTAAACAAGTAGGTTTAATTATCCACAATCAACCTAAACATCAGCTGTCACGGTTAAGGATTGATTGCTCATCTAACCCAGTTCAGATTCCTAGCAAGCTTTTGGAGAGCTAACAACCTAGGTTCATAGATTAGTTGATCAAGCTATTCTAAGCATTAAGCATAAGATTAGATGGAGAATACTCTAATGAATTCGAACCCTATTTGTCCCTAATCATTGATTCCTAAATCCAAAGAAACCCTAAACATGATAAGGAATCTACTCAGACATGATCAAAGCAGAATCACAAAGCATAATGAAAAGAAACATGAATTGCAATAGAAAATAAAAGAGGGTTTAGAAATCTTCTCAAAGAGTTGTGGAGAATAAAATCTTCTTTCCAAGGTTAAAACTAAAATTGGCTGCTTAAAATAATGATAGGATTTTTTTAAAATGTGGCTAGACCTAGTTTTTATCAGGGAAAATCGTTCCGGTACAAAATAAGTTAAACCGGGTAAAATATGGAAATTTCAGAATTTTCTCAAGAAACTTCGTTGATCGATCGATCAAGGTTTGATCACTCGATCAAGATTTTGATCAATCGATCAAGGCCTTAGTAGATTGATCCTCAAGTCGAGCACATCTTCTGGTGGCGTCTGTTCGCAGCCAGAATGACATGTCTTTGGTAAAATTGCCATATCTTCCTAAACACTTGTCCGATTGCCCTTAAATCACCTTCAACTGAAAGCTTACCCACGTGGCTATCTTGTGTCCGAATATTATCTCAATCCAACGGTGAAAAGTCTTTCAATGAACCCAAACTTCTGACGCTTCTGCATGATTATGCATCTCTATATGCTCATTTTCACTCAAAACACCTCATCTTATCCAAATGTAACCTATGACCTGAAAAGACTCTAAAACAGACTAAAAGACTCTAAAACATATACTTTGACTCAATAAAACCATGGAAAACGATGGTTGAAAACCAATAAAAACACCGTATATCAGAAGACATCCTCCATATTTATTCCACGTTAAGTGCGCGATGCCCACTGCATAACTAGAATATGGCCTTGTCTTTTACCTCCAACCATTGTTCCTAGAAGTGAGATATACTCAAACGCCCATATGAGAAGCACATGCACGAAACCGTGCAAATTTAACATACAAGTTGCCCGTGATGCTTGAGAGACCGATTTGAGGAGGGAGTCAAAGGCTACTTTCCCCCACAGATACCTCTAAAACCTTTCTGGATCCATCACAAATTTGGCATGGTAAACTGGGATCCTATTAGTGGTGTGCAAACCAAAAATAGCGACATACAAAACTACCAGCAACTCCACCTGCTTCCTCTTAGCAAAATCCCACTCCTTGCATACCTTTAATACCTCTTCAAGCTCTGTCCACTTTGGACCATCACCATGGACTAAACTCATGTTAGCCCATAAATCCCCAGCCACTAAACCCGCATCATTAGGATCAGGTAACCTCCATTGCAGTTGTGTGATATGCTGAAACTCATTCAAAGAAAATCAGATTGGTTGGCCATCGGCCAACACCCACAGTTCATTCACCTTTGGTATGTCAAGCATATTCCTCAGTAGGTGTTGCACATATTTGCTTGCCTATGAGAACCTTGTGCCGGAAAACTTCAGTATAATACCAAGTTGAGAATTCTTCTCAATGTCCTCATAAGCATCAGCGCCAATATAATCCCTCATTGAAGTTATTTTCTTTAATGTGCAATAGTGGTTTATGCTTCTGTTGATCAAGGCAGGAATCCAGTTGATAGGACCCTCTTAGGGTACTTCTGCTCTCCCTCCATACATGTGTTCCTGTGGAAAATAAACAGTAAAATAGTTTATAAATAGCTCTACCAAAGTCTACCAAACTCTACCACACTATAAACTAGCTCTACCATATCTCTACCAAAGTTTACCAAAGTCTACCAAACTCTAGCATAGCTTTGCCAAAATCTACCAAAGTCTACCATAGCTCTACCAACGTCTACCAAACTCTACACCACACTATAAACTATCTCTACCAACGTTTACCAAACTCAACCACACTATAAACTAGCTCTACCAAAGTCTACCAAACTCTACCACACTTTGAACTAGCTCTACCTAAGTCTACCTAACTCTACCAAACTCTACCACACTATCGAGAACCTAGAATTGAAACTACCTAACTCTACCCAGAAAAAAAAATCGACCAAAATCAACCAAATTACCAAACTAAGAATCGAGAATAAACCCAGAAAATCAAGACTAAACCGAGTAAAAACACAACCAAAACCAACCAAAATGAAGACTAAAATCCAGAAAATCAACCAAAATCAACCAGCCCTAGAAAATCAACCAAACTCTACCAAGATCAACCAACCCTAGAAAATAATCAATCAAAATCTACCAAAGAATCTAGACTAAACCCGAAAAATCAAAATCAAAATGCATGTCAACAAAATGTCTCAAACCCTAAAAGAAAAGAAAAAATTCAAAATCTTTGAAAACCTACAAATCAGAGTTCGAAATCAAAAAAGATATACTACATTACCTTCAATATGTAGAACGAAGCATAGAAAGTTGAAAAAAAAATGAAATTTTGGTGAAGAACAAGATTTTTGGAGGGAGAAGAAGAAGACATGTCATTTTTGGTGACTTTTCCCACACTCTTTTTTTTGTCCAACTTTTTGGAAAATATTTGAGTCATTTAGGTATAATTGTAGAGTAATTGAGTAATTATTTCTATAATTTTCTTACAAACTTTGAACCTATTTAGAAATATATCTCGTAAAAAGTTAAATATTTCTTTCCCTATGTACAGAACAGAAGTTAAATCCTATAACAAAGTTCGTGAGAAAATCGTATTAAATACAGTACATTTTTAAATAGGCCTTGATACGTCTGATTGACAAAGCAATATGTAATCGAATAATCTCTTTAACATATCTCTTCTTATATAGTTTGGAGGGATTCTTACGAAAATGATTCGAACATAGATTAAATTGATTCATTTAATCATTTCATTCTTTTTGGAGATTGTTTATTCCATATATGAATAGCTTTTTTTGTTGATCAATAAATTTTACATTTCAACAAAAAAATCATATAATATGATATTTTGGAGGAGAAAACAGATGGATGACCACATACTAGAATTATATGTTTTATTTAATTTCATTTATATTCCTATTTTCTTATGACATTTAATTATTTTATGGATATATATTTCCATCATTTAAATACTATGTGATCTTCAATTTTGGAGTTCTATATAATTATTTAATGTGTTAAATAATACTAGTATATTCATGTATGAGAATATCAAACATATGTAAGTGATCTTTAGTTTAGTGGCAGGTGATAAGATCACTAAAGGCAGATGCATTTACTTGTTTAGTGATCAAATCTTATCGCCAGCATTATGCAGGAATTTGACTAATGGGCCTGGTAATTGTAGCCAATGTGAGAAAAAAAGTATATGCCAATATATATGTATATGTGTGTGTAAGAAAATCATGTAAACAATTAAATGCTACATATATTGTGCCGGTACTCTTTGATATTTTCAATAGCAACTCTAGCAAATTTCATTATTTATCTTCATTTGTATCATCAACTAAACTAATTCTTTTCTAAATGATTTAAATCATCTCATTAATCTAATTAACTCTTTATTACATCGACGTGTGATTTGTTCAGCTTATAAGAATTGGTTGGTTTGAACCATCAGTAGAGATATCTTCATCTCTACCTCACTATCTTCCCTGGCAATCGGGCCCTACCCGGCCTACTAAGTTCTCATATAAATTTGGGCCGGATTGGATTGGGCTTCTGTTAACGGGCTAATTCATCTAAAAAATCATACATTTCAATTTTCAAACTAGGAGAGACCATTTCATTTATGAACTTAAAAACATTTTTCAGGAGACGAATTAGCCAATAAAACTAAGGATTATAATGAATTATCATCATACATTGACGAATCAGATCATAGGGAACTAAATCCACTAAAGCATCTTTTCCAGATCATTTCTTATAGGATTATTTAATACTTACGTTGCTTAATATAAACGAATCCAAAAACCATAAGAATGAACAACAATCATTGGAGAAATCCATAAACTTACGTAATTTAAATTTAGCGATTTCGTGTGATTTACATCGCCATTTGACTTTCACGTACGTATGGAATCAACCATAACTTGAAGCCAACGAATAACTTATTGATTCTAATTGTGATTTCGTCTCGCTGCCAACACAACATTGACTCTGCAACATCTGTATAATATATCTGTTTACGGATATCCTTACGCACACGTAAGTTCATTGTAAAAAAATTAAACTCATCTTATGTATTTGTGTCATTCGAATAATCATTATTGAAATTTCTTACGCAATATTAAATGCATGATTACTTTGACAAAATAAGATAAGTGGATTATACTATAAATTTATATGAGATCTTGACATGTGTTGAGACCAAATCCGTGGCTCAAAATAGAAACACCAAAATCATTAAAATAAAAGGTTCGAGTCCTGACTCTTGCTCTTTTTCTCACATTTTCTTTTTTCCACGTAACTTTTATAGATGGCAATGAAGTCCTTTTCACAATCTTTGAGACGTGTATATATGTGTGTGTGTGAATATTCTAGAGAGATTTATTATCTAACAAAAAGATAACAACAGGACTAAAAAAATTAGATTGTTTCAAGCATCTATAAGAGAATTAAGTATATTTAGTACTTATGATTGTATATTTGGAGTGATTTGTCCTATTATTTTAGTTTTAATAAATAATATATTTTAAATTCATAAAAATGAAATTTATAGTATAAAATATTATTTTTTTCCAACTCCGTTATCTAAAATACTTATCATTATATTTTATGTCAAATATTATTTTAATACTTATTTATAGTTTCAAAATATGTCTCGTATGCATAATTTTTTTAATAAATTTTTCAGTTCATTTCTACTAGTAAATTACATTAACGAATAAGAAAAATTATATACTATATATATAAAAATAAAAATTATTTAAATATTTTCTTATTATATGAAATAAAGATATATTATATAAAAAAAGTGGAGTACTGAACTTGGACAAAGGAGAGAATATTTATGTGTTAAACTACATAATTGTGTATAAGATGTTAGCCGCACCAGAGTTTTCTAGAATATGCATTTTTTATATTGTGAAATTTTACCAGATTATAATCAATAACTTCAAAATAAATGATATAACAATGATAAATTTTAGTTAGTAATCCATTATAAAAAAATCCTTCGAAAGATTGCTAACAATATTTTTATCACGTTTTTTGAAAGACTTTTTGGTAATATGTGTTGTTATTTTCCTAATTAAAATTTATCATTGTCGTATCTTTAATTTTGCAATATTCTATGGTTATTGAATCAAATCACCTTTTTATATTATAGTCAGAGAGATTATTCGTTAGCATCAAACTGAAATAGAGACAAATTTTGCACTTATCAAATTGTAAGAAAACCGAGCTATACATGATATAAAACTATATATCTATTAAATTAAGCTTATGAAGAGATAATATATTGAAAACACATGCTTATTCAAGGAATTCCGTAATCACTCACTATCACCAATCCACAAATCAGAAGATTTAGGATAGATAGTTACTAGTATAAATTATTAAAATGAAAACGTCAGAGGAAGACAAGTAGAAACTTGGAGATCCGTCTGTGACAAATAATGGCGTAATCATAAACACGTGTTTGGTTCACAAGTTGCGTTTCAGAGATAGATAGATCTGTAAAGTGGGGCCCACGACAGTTTCATTGACGTTTTTTTTTTTTTGTCGTTCACGTTGCAAATATGCTAAAACATATACTATTAAGTTTTGTAAAAGTTAATCACTATGAAGAGTTTGTGAAAAGTCTTGGAAATTGGGATAGAGATAAGCTTTTCAGGGCTTGTTAGTTACATTGAATTAAGAGGTTTGAATGGTAGCATTGGTAGGTACGGGTTACTCCATACCCTGTTGCAACCGTTTTCTTTTACTTTAAAAATATATATTAGAATGAACAAAATATGCAAATCATACATAAAGAACTAAAAACAAAGCTATGAAGATACATTATAGAAAACGAATAAACAAAGGAAACACAAAATCTTCAAGAAAAAAAAAGAAATTTACAAAGAGAAATATCTAGGAGAACAACACAAAAAACTCTCTTATTTTTTGGCTATTTTGATAGCTTTGTAAGTATGAACTCAGAACATATTGGTTTAAAATCAAAAAACACAAAAAACTAAAACCTGAAAATTGTAAGAACTAAAATCAAGACGCTATACTACAACAATTTTGTACTCATATCTATAGACTGATAAACGTTAGAACAATGCAGTTACGACAGAAAAAAAACGCAGTTGCGTCTGTTTTAAAAATTTAAAATCAATACGTACATTTTTTTACTAACTTATGGGTAAAAGTAGAGATGTTAATATGAGTTTATAAGCCCATTAAATTAATGAATATATTGTATACTATGAAACTCGTTTACGCTCATATATCTAAAAATGTTAAGTGGATTTATAATTAAGAATTTCCCAATTAAACCTATTTATTAAATAAGTTTTAACAAAATTAGATGGGTTTATATCATATTTATTAAATTTGGATATAATTAGCAAGATAAAAATGAATTATGTAAATAATAACTCTTCATACATATTCATATGTAAAAATGGGTTTGGTCGAAATTTTTCCCTCATAATGCTTACACATTCTCAATTCTTTTTCTTCGCCCAACGTACATGTGGAATTTAAACCCTTAACCCACCACATATATTAATGATTCTTTGTAGTTAGGATTAAACTCACAAACTTAATGAATCATAGACATAAATTCTATTTGAAAATTCACGCTAATAGTTGTTTATTAGTGTGTTATAAGGTTTTTTGATTGTACATCGGTTTAATATAGATTAGTTTGAGTTAAACTGGATGTGTTTGGTTAAACATATTGCTATTGTGATTAAAAAATTTAAAATTGCAATTAAGGACCTGAAATTATGATTTCACTGTAATTAGACTAAAATGTTAAATTTAAGATATCACACATACATAAATAAATGTGTGTATGTCGATATAAGTCTCTAGTTTGTGTAAGAAACACTATATTTTATTAGTTTGTGTAGGTAGACATATAATAAGTTATAATTTGTGTAGTCAGCAAACATTTTTCCTTAAAAAAAAGAGTTGAACCAAAAACTGAAAGAGTGGTAGGTTGAAGTGATTGGACCAACTCCTTAACTGATTATAGTTATTGCGATTGGTTTCATATAACATTGGAAGAGAACTCCTTAAGTTTTGATTTTTTATCAGTCTATTGATCTCTTTTTGACTTATGAACACCTTTTCTTTTTCTTTTCTTTTTTTTTTCTTTCTTTTTTGTTCTTTTGCTTTTGCTTTGGAGTTTAGAAGTTATAATAAGAGCCCCAAAAAAATTAGATGTCTTATTTATATACACTTCCTTAGCTCCACATCCGCTATTTCTCGATGTTAGGTATGTATACATATTATTTTGTGACATTTCAGTTTCAGAAAATATGATAAATCATGAAAAAAAACTAAAAATAATTTGATTTGGTTACTTATTTTACCAAAATACATTTATTATATCGATAACATATTTTTAGAGAGCTCTAAGTTAAGTATATGCTTAAACTGAGAAAATTTTCAGAATGAATAACTTATTAGAAAATGAATTTCGATACCATATGAATAAGGATAAAACATAAGAAAAATACCTGGTGATTTGTAAAATCATTAAGCAAATTTTTAAAGTCTTTAGAAGTAGCAAGTGACATTTACTCCAGTAGTTGGTGGTAAATCTATTAAAAGCATGCGCACATACACAACCAGGAATTGAGTCCCACTGCTTACAAAATTTATGTAGAAATTTGGATAATAGGCCGGCCATTGTGGCCCAATATTGACATTGAAAAAAAAAATCTTTAGAAGTAATGTACCAGTCATCAGAAAAATTGGGTTCACAAACCCAAAAAACGACAAGAGGTTGAATCCAAAGCAGATGAATCAGAGGAGACAATGTATGTACACGATGTTATATACCTCAATGAAGAGAATGTTGATTTGAAAAAGTATCGAAACAAAGACAAAGAAGAAGGATTTTGGTACTTGGATAACGGTGCTAGTAACCATATGACTGGAGAGAAAAAGTTTTTCTCTGAGATAAACACAAGGATCAAAGGGAAGGTTAAGTTTGGTGATGGCTCGTGTGTTAAAATCGAAGGAAAAGGATCAATACTTTTTCAAGCAAAGAATGGAGAGCAAAAACTCATGACTGATATTTACTTCATCCTCGAGCTAAAGAGCAATATATTGAGTCTAGGACAAGCTACCGAAGCTGGCTGTAAAATCATAATGGAACAAAAGTTTTTGGCAATGTACGATCCAAGTGGAAGGTTACTACTTGAGGTTTCTAGATCACCAAACACATTGTATAAGATTAAGCTTGAGATAGGTAAACCAATCTGTTTGTATACACGAATCAATGAGGATTCTTGGAGATGGCATGCCCGACTTGGACACTTGAGTTTTAAGACATTGAAAGCTATGGCAACCGAAAAAATTGTTTACGGATTGCCTAAGATCAAAGAAGAAAAACAAGTGTGTGACTCATGTCTAGTTGGGAAACAAGCTTGGTTTAGTTTTCCAAAAGCAACTCAATTTCAAGCTTCAAAGGCGTTAGAACTACTACACACAGACCTATGTGGACCTATTACACCAACAACTCCAGCTCAGAATAGGTATGTTTTTGTGATTGTCGATGATCATACTCGATACATGTGGACAATTCTGCTTAAAGAAAAGAATGAAGCATTTGCAAGGTTTAAAGAGTTCAAGGTACTAATTGAGAAAGAGTTGGAGAAACCTATAACTATGCTTCGGACAGATAGAGGAAGTGAATTTATGTCAAACGAATTCAAGAAATTCTGTGAGAAAAACGGGATTCGAAGGCAACTAACTGCTCCCTATACACCTCAACAAAATGGAGTTGTTGAAAGAAGAAATCGTACATTGATGGAGAAAACAAGAAGTATCCTCAAAGCAATGAAAGTTCTAAACTATTTTTGGGGAGAAGGTGTTAGACATTCAACGTATTTGATAAATCGATTACCGACAAGAGCTTTGGATAAACTAATTCCCTACGAAAGCTTAAGGAACAAGAAGCTAAGTGTGAGTCATTTAAGAGTGTTTGGATGTATAGCTTATGCAAGTACTGAGTCAACACATCTGAAGAAGTTAGAAGATCGATCACAATGTTTGATACACTTAGGTGTTAAACCTGGATCAAAGGCCTATAGGCTTTATAATCCGACAACAAAGAAGATTGTTGTAAGCAAACATGTTGTTTTCGATGAACTAAAGTGTTGGAATTGGAAGGGAGAGCAAGAAGACAACACATGAAGTCCTGGTCAGTTTGCATTAACTTGGGGAGAACTGCAAGACAATGATTATGGTTCACGAAACCAGAGAGATGAACCGGTATCCGCAAGTCATGACACAAGGGATTCTGATCCAGAAATCGAAACAGACGAAACAGAACCAGAACAAGAAGAAGCTGAACAAGAAACACAAGATGAACACGATATGATTCAGCCACTTCGTAGATCAACTCGATCATCACAACCTCCGACTTATCTAAGTGATTATTTCCTTATGATAAACTCAGGTTGTGAACGACTCTTGCTCTCAATGGACAATGAACCGATGAACTTTGAAGAAGCAAAGAACTCGGAAGAATGGAACAAAGCATGCTTAGAAGATATTAAGTCGATCAACAAAAACAAAACATGGACTTTAGTTGACAAGCCTCTCGGTGTTAAAGTCATTGGTCTAAAGTGGATATTTAAGATCAAACGTAATGCTGATGGGGTATCAACAAGTTTAAAGCTTGGTTAGTATCAAAGGGTTATGCTCAACAATCGGGAATTGATTTTGATGAAGTCTTTGCTCTGGTTGCTCGAATTGAAACAATCCGTTTGTTAGTTGGTTTTGCTGCCTCAAAGGAATGAGAGATACATCACTTGGATGTTAAAACAACATTCTTACACGGAGACTTAAACAAAGAAGTTTTTGTGACTCAACCGGAAGGGTTTTAAAAGAAGGGAGAAGAAAAGAAAGTTTTCAAACTCACAAAAGCTCTTTATGGACTACGACAAGCTCCAAGAGCTTGGAACACTAAACTAGATCAGACTTTGAAAGGACTAAAATTTGAAAGGTGTTCCAAGGAGAGTTCCGTGTATAGGAAAGAAGAAGGTATGGATCTACTTATGATATCTTTTTATGACTGGTTCAACAACTAAGATCATACACGACTTCAAGAGAGCTATGTCTACAAAGTTCAAAATGTCGGATCTAGGAAAACTCACATATTACCTCGGCATTGAAGTGAAGCAAACAAAAAAGGGAATTGTGTTGACACAAGAAGCTTATGCAAAGAAAATACTACAAGAAGCTAACTTGGAAGATTGCAATTCAACTCTAATACCGATGGAGTTTGGGCTTAAACTTTCAAAGGAAGACAAAGATGATCCAGAAATAGATGCAACAATGTTTCAAAGAAGAGTAGGATGCCTAAGATATCTTTTGCATACAAGACCTGATCTTGCTTTCTCAGTTGGAGTAGTAAGTAGATATATGCAAAAATCAAGAGAATCACATGGCAAAGCTTTGAAGCAAATTTTGAGATATCTTAAAGGAACAATCGGTTATGGCCTGAAGTTTAAGAAAGGAGTTTCGATGAGACTTGTTGGTTATAGTGACAGCAGCCACAATGTAGACAATGATGATGGAAGAAGCACAACCAGGCATATGTTTTACTTAGGAGAAACACCGATAACATGGTGCTCTCAAAAACAGAACAAAGTTGCTTTATCATCATGTGAGGCATAATTTATGGGAGGATGTAGACTTAATTTTAAGTCTACTTTTTAGAAAGTAGACTTTATTTTAAGTCTACTATTTAACTACACAAAGTAGACTTACCGAGTAGACTTAAATAAAAAAGTAGACTTAACGTAGACTTAAAGTTAAGTCTACAAAAAGTAGACTTACCGAGTAGATTTAACTGAAAAAGTCAAACTAAGTCAATTGCAAAACTAACCTCAGTAGACTTAAAATTAAATCTACTTTTATAAATATTTTGTAGACTTGTAAAGTAGACTTAAAGTTAAGTCTACTTTGAAAAATTAAGTCTACTTCTAAAAAGTCAAACTTTGGTCAAATGCAAAACTGACCCCTTTAAAATGTAGACTTAAAATTAACTCTACATCGGGAAAGTCAAATTTTGGTCAAATGCAAAACTAACTCGTTAGTAGACTTAAAATTAAGTCTACT
>OVBA01005366.1:0-20091 GCA_900406435.1 Lepidium aucheri
ATCCTGTTAATTACTAACTTTGAGAAACCTTACTTTATATAATAAGATTAACAAAAAAATTCTGATCGTTGGATTTGACACATGGAAGAATCCTGTTAAATACTAACTTTGAGAAACTTTACTTTATATAATAAGATTCGATTTTTGTTTATAAAATATTAATAACAAAATTTTAAGATTAGGATATATTTAATTATTTACTATTTTTTAATGTTAGAATTCGGTTCCTTCATATAATAGGATTTCAAATATAAAAAAATATTTTGTGATAAAGATATGATAATCTTTTTTTAATTCTTTTGAATATATTAGCAAAAAAATTCTGATCGTTGGATTTGACACGTGGAAGAATCCTGTTAATTACTAACTTTGAGAAACCTTACTTTATATAATAAGATATATTCTAGTAAATATATTTATTAAAATTTTGGATTGTATATAAAATTTATAAGGTATAAAATGTCTTTTGTATATAACAAATATTATTATTTTTTAATAATTAGTACTTATAATCAAAAACAATCTTTTCTTGAAAAAAATTATTACTTACATATAAGATAGATATCTTTAAGTCATATTTCAAGTAAATAAGGGTAATTAACTAATTTTAATCCAAACACGTAATCTGGTAGAGGATCTATTGGCAGTGGTTGTGTACATGAAAGAAAAGTTTAAGTTATGAGTAGAAATACGGTAAGCTTGAGTTGTAAGAGAAACTTGTAGGTTTGTAATGATTTTAGTAATTCATTGTTTAAGAATTTTTTTGAATTTAGAAACCAATTTATTCTTTTTCTATATTACAATATATATATTCTTTTTGATGAAAACAACATATATTATAGAATTTTTTTGTACTGGATCCCACATGGGGCTATTTTGTTTCTACTGGAGTGTTCTGAGGTTATTTTGTTCCCACCTTAAAATATATATATATATTAATTAATTAGAAAATATTTTAAAGGGGGTTTTCAAAAATACCCTTGTTGGCGTGTAATCTTTTCAAAACCTACCATTTCCTTTGAAAATTGGGAGAGGGAAATGATCATCAAGGGGTATGTTTTGAAAAATAGAATTTTGAAAGGGGCATTTTTAATAATTACTCTTTAAATTATTATAAAGGTATTCACATAGATAATTACTCTTCAAGGGTCGTTATTTTTGGAATTCTTCCCCGTTGGTCCCTCATCTGTCGGCGTCTCCTTCCTATGGTTGGAAGAGTATTACTTCGGCTAGGGCTTTGGTTTCTCGAGGTTTGATTATGCGTGTTGGGGACGGTCGGTCTATTTCTGTCTGGAGGGATCCTTGGGTCCTAGATGATACCCCTCGAGCAGCGGTTGGTCCTGCTTCAGTTTTTTATTCTAATCTTTTGGTGGAGGATCTTATTGATCCGGTTTCTAGGCACTGGCGGGTTCCTCTGGTTCGTCAGTTTTTGAATCCGGCGGATGCATCTTTGGTGCTTGATATCCCTCTATATAGGTTTGTTCAATCTGATAGGTTCGGTTGGTATTTTGATAAATTTGGGCGATACTCCGTTAAGTCTGGATATTGGGTGAGTCAATCAGTAGCTTCTTCTGGCTCTATTCACCGTGGCCCGAATATTCATCCTCTTTTACGTCAGGTTTGGAAGATTCCCTGTCCTCCCAAGATTAAACATTTCAAGTGGCAGGCTTTGTCTGGCCATGTACCGGTGGGACCAATTTTGGCACGACGAGGTATCAATTATGATGGGACTTGTGCTCGCTGCGGTGATCCTTCGGAATCTATTAATCATGTCTTATTTTCTTGTCTTCCGGCGGTTCAATCTTGGGCTTTTTCCCCTATTCCTTCAGGGATGAGGGACTTTCCTGGTGATTCTCTATTACCAATTTGGACTATATTTTTTGGCGTCTCCTTCCTGACGTTGATGCTTCTTCTTTCCCTTGCACATCTGGTTCATTTGGAAGGCTCGTAACGATAAAATTTTTTTCGAATATCGATCGGGACCCGAGGAAGGTAGTTCGTTGGGCTGTGGCGGAGGCGGCTACTTGGCAGGCTTCCCAAATAGAGGGGGAGCTGGTTTCCTCTCTTCCCTCTGTTTCGGATGCTCCTTTCGGGGTTCAGGAATTGATCACTCGACCTTTGGTCGGGACACCGGGGTTTACTGGTCTTCGTTGTTTTGTTGATGCTTCTTGGAAGGCTGGGGAACTGTCATCTGGGCTCGGTTGGTTCTGCTTCTCTGATGAGGTGGGGTCTGCTAATTTTGGGGCCCGTGGTATTCACTACAGTCTGTCTCCTTTTTATGCTGAGTTTGATGCTCTCCTCTAGGCGATGTCGTCTCTTGCAGACCTGGGTTTTGCGGAGGTGGCCTTCGCTGTCGATTGTGCAGATGTTTTGAAGATGGTGGACAATCCTGGAGGGTGGCCTGCTTTTGCGGTGCTGCTAAAAGAGTTTGCTCGTCTTCGTTGTTTGTTTAATTTGTTCTCTCTATCCCTTATCCCTCGTGTTCTAAACCACAAAGCTGATTTCCTGGCCCATAGTGTTAGGAGGCTTGCTCGAAATCTGTCTTTTGTGGATTGTATTCTTCCCCATTAGTACTCTGCTATTTTATGAATGAATGAGTTAAGTTGGAAAAAAAAATACATGCAAGAAATTGAGAAAATATGTAATAACCACACAAACACTTCGGAAAGAGGTTATATATACCTAAAAAATCATAATTCAAATCTCTATAATCTATTGTAAATACTACTAGATTCTTATTTGGTTTTAATCTTTCTAAAATTAATAACTTTCTTTGAAAACTTATTATATTGTATTTCATCATTTGTCAGCATTACTCATTTGGCCCGCATTATATTGTTAGAAAATTTGAGTTTTGAGAATTAGCTACAATTTGGATTTTTGTCGACATAACTCATGACCAAAAAAGTAAAAAAAATTCTCACTCACTTAACAATCACAATTAACAATCGCAAGTTCACAACTACATTGTATTGCTTCAAAGACTTACAAATCAGAAAAAAAAAAACAATTATATTCCAAACTAAAGTTTATTTTCGGAATTAGTCGAAAATCAAAGAATGCAGAGAATCAACAAAATCATGGGTATAATAATTATTTGCAGAAGAAACCTCTTTTTGTACAAAATCACTACATTGGTAACAACAAAAAACAAACACAAAATAGGCACTGAGGAACCAGAATCTGTGTATCAACATCATCTCTTCATTAATTAGCCACGACCAGCATTTCCATGTCGTTGGTTCCTGAAGTAACTGAGCAATGCTTGTGCCTGACAAGTTACAAGATTCTCTGAGTTTAGGAACTTTTCAAAACAATCAAAGTCCTGAGACTCATGGTGTGATAAGAGTAGCTGCTTAAACAAAAAGCATGACAAGAGAATATGAAATATGATATACGTTTGTACCTTTTCTCTAGCTCTAGGAGTACCAGACTGCGAGAGAGCAACAAGAGGAGGAACAGCTCCTTCCTGAAGAACCATGTTGCAGAACCGACCACTATTGGTTGATAGTTGAAGAAGAGCTGCTGCTGCATTTTCTTTACCTCTAGCTGAACCCAATTCTACAACCTCAACAAGTAGAGTGATCCCACCTTCTTGACCAATAGCGTTTCTCCCTTCAGGGATTGTGGCCAGATTTGCCAAAACAGCAACTGCTTTATCAACCATGCCAGCTGCTGGGTCCATTAGATCTATAAGATATTTCACAGCTCCAGATTGCACGATGATCGTCTTGTTTTCTGGATGTATAGATAGATTAAACAATGCAGTAGCAGCATCTTTTTTACCCCGAGGAGTACCATTACCGAGTAGATCCACAAGAGGACCTATTGCACCCGACTGACCTATCTTAATCTTGTTCTCTTCTATGACAGAGAGACTGAAGAGGGTAGCAGCTGAATTCTCCTTAGCTTCAGAGCTACCATGTTCGAGCACATGAATGAGAGGCTCTATTGCCCCAGCGTCAGCAATTGCACTTTTGTTATTGTCATTGATAGACAAGTTAAGAAGTGCGGTAACAGCATTTTCCTGTGTAGCTGAGTCATTTGAGTGAAGTAGTTCGACTAATAACACAATTGCCCCAGAGTTGCCTATGACTATCCTGTTATCCATGTTGTGCTTTGCTAGCAACCTTAGTTCTGCGGTTGCTTGTCTCTGAACATCCAATGAACTGCTTTTCAACTCCACCACCAATTTCTTAACTTGGGTTTCCACCTCAGAAAGATCACGTCTTGTCTCATTTGAAGGCACTGAAACAATTCTTGAACCAAGCCTCTCTGACGGGCGTCGCCAAAATTGACCACGGCTACGTCTATCCATAAACTTTGGAGAAAAATCAGACAAATCTCTCCGACTAGCTGCAGAGGGGGTTGCAGCTAGTGGCCCTGATCTAATTTCTCCTGAAGCATCACTGCTGTAAGGTGTAGCATGAGCTGATTCTTCTGAGTTTTCATTTGCATCTGCTCTTGGAAACTCATCATTTGATACAGTGCTAGCAGCAGAATGCGACCTATGATGATGGTTCTCAGATGTTTGTCTGTTTTCTACTGAGCCTCGTGTAGTTGAAGATACAGACGACCTACCAGGTATATCTGTCCTCATTTCTCGAGAATCGTTAGATCTATCATCATAATCATTTAGTGATATCCTCCTGGCATCTAAACTGTACCCATTTCCGGATACACCGGGTGAGGAAGTATCCAAGACAGAAGCAGGACGTGAAGGAGATGCACCTTCACTTGCTCGGCTAGAGAACGAAGGCTTCCCAGTCTCACCTGTAGAAGCATCCCAGTCATGTGACTTGTTGCTAACCCTATGACCAGAAACATCAGCACCCATGTTATGAATGGAGTCTGTACATGACAAAAGTGGAGATAGCTCGTTTAAACTCGTCGATTTATTGGGATCAGGCAGCTTGACATTGTTTGTCTCACACCAGTTAGCAATTAAGGCCTTCACCGTGTAATTGGGTATAAGAGTCGTATGAGTCAGAGTCTGCCGGGTCTTGGGACACACTTTTAATCCCAAATCAATCCATCTCTTGATGAACGCTTTTTCATATGTTTGTCCTGATGACACAATCACTGGATCAGTCATAACTTCAAGCGACAGAGGGCAAAAGAAGTCAGCAAGAATGGCGACACTCGATGTCTGAGTCTGCTTGATAAGAAGAAGACGTTCATGCATGCGGTTGACTATAACAATCAGTTGGTCAAGAAACTCGACTTCTGCATTATTCTCAGACTGTTCAGCAATCTCTTTCTGCCTCTCCAGAGCAACAGCTTCAATCAGAATCTCCTGGTTTGATCTCAGCCCAGTGTTCTCTCCAATTTTCACCAAGATCTCTGGACTGGGTCCAACACCATCTCTCTGATCCCTCAGAGCACCATCAATGACAGAAGATATATCTTCATAACTTAGATGCTTAACCTTCTCTAGACATTGCTGCAATTACAAATATTTGTAAATTAACCATTCCCATCTCCTAAAATTTGATTCAATTGCTAAAGTAAGCAACACAGCACAAAAGCAGTCAGCATCAATAGGATCAACTTCAGAAACTAAAACCCATAAAACTTCCAAAGTAAACGCTGGAATCTATACAATGGCAACTAATATACGATTCTTTTATATTTAAAAGAGTAGGTACCTCAAGGGAAGCTGGGCTTAGCTCATCAGGTAGGTCGTTCTTCGACGACTTCAAAAACTGGAACGCATCCACAATCGTGTCTCGCATCTTTGGTATCAAAGATTCAATTTGGAGGACCTAAAGGTAGAGATATTAAGAGGTGATTATTGAAGGAACATTATATCAGTGATCACAGCTCAAGCAGGAGTGCAGCAAAGTTATTCAAGCAATGAAAGCAAAATACAACTAAGAACATTGAGAAATTAAACACTAAAACCACCGGAAAGGATCATAGAGATGATTATAATGTCTTGTCTGGTCCATTTTGTATGATCAAGGAAACATTCAGTATCTGCTAAATGGTTATGTAACTCTATAAAGCTTCAAAACAAGCTGAGAAGAGAAGTTTCCTGACTTACAAAATAAACTTTACTAGAGAATGCTTGCCAACTCCTGAAAAGATCACTGGATTGACCAACATCCTGAGTCAATTCTTCAAATACTTTACCAAGTTTCTCTTCGAAAACAAAATCAGAGCTAGCAACAGCATCAGCAATTGGCTTCAACACTCTCAACAATTCTTCAACTCTCTTGTAATACTTCTCAAATGGGTCTAAATCGATGTGTTTAGAAGATGATAGATTCAGAAACGAAGAAATACTACCAAGAAGAGCTTTCAACACTGAAACTTCCATTTCCACCCTGTAAACAACAAGTCTGAAACTTAAATCAAACGGGCTAAAAAATTAACTAGCTAGGAATCGGAAAATCATCAAAGGGGGATCACGAACTTTCGAGAATCCGTTAATTCAACATAAAACACCATAAGAGAACCCTAAATCTCCCAAATTCAAAAACTGACAAAGGGACAAAATTTACAGAAATTTCATGAAAGTGATCAAATGGGTATTCAAAAAATGTAAGAAAGAGCTTTAAAATAGAGAGAGAGCTAAGAGAAAAGAGGGAAATTGAAACCCTAAGTAGATAGATCGAAAGTAAGAAGAAACATACATGCACGTGAAAGAAGAGGAAAATCAAATAATCTTCCTCGGTTTATCTTTCGATCTTTCTATGTTTTGCTGATTATACTTGTGAGCACGTAAAAGCAAATCTTCTTCTTCGTCTTCTTCGTCTTCTTCTTCTTCTCTCTGTATTGTATTATTCTTTTTTTTTTTGCTCAACGAAGAAGAAGGAAAAAAGAAGAAAGATGAAGGAGCTTGTTTGTTTGTTTGTTTGTTTGTATGGCTCTCTCTCAAATTGCAATTGGTTAGATCGAAATTTGCTGGCGATTTAGCCGTTCTCTAAGCCATTTCTTTCATTGTTGTCACTTGTGTCAGCTCGGTTAACATTTTTTTTCCCTTGAAAATTATATTAATTTGGAAGGTATATAGTTTACATGAATATTTACTCCTCTAGTACATATTTATATATTGTAATTAATAATCTGGTTAATATGATTAATAATAGAGTCTTTTTTGTCAACTTATATAGTATATTAAGTTATCTCAAAAAAGCACTAGAAGGTTACAACAATCAACTATTAGCTAACTCTCAAATATTATGAGTGAGAACATCAGGTTATGATTTAAAATTTGCGGGATTACATGAAGAGATAGAACGGAAAAGAAAGCTTAACCTCGAATACTCTTTTTGATATTGTTGGAAAGCCGACAATTTTTCAGGTTGCATCATTATTTTCTGGACATCCTCATAGTCTATCACTATCTCAACTTTTGTATTTTCCGTCAGTCAAACCAACGATTCTCTTCTCCCTGCCAGAAAACAACTGCAACTGAGATGAAAGCTACCCTTCTCCAAAAGCACGGAGGCCTTTTGGCTTATGTAGATCAAAAAAGATAGCTTGCTTGGGATACCAACTAGAATTCATACCGAACCAATTCTATAAACAACCAATCAAGCATATCATACGAGAGTGAGGAATCAAAACCAACAATAAGATTTGGATCGACAGGAGTAACTTCATCGTCCACAGCAAGGTTTCAACTTCCAAATTTAGTGCCTAAGACTTCTCCGTACTCCAAAGACCCCATACATTTCTCCTCCACATAATAGCACGATAGTCCCAAATATAGTAGCCACGGTAGCTCTGGTTATTAAAGGATCGAGAAAACAATATCCAACCAAAACCTGAGTGTAAATCTGAGCTTTTCCAAGAGGTTTCACAAAACATCTATGACCTACGAAGCTTGGATTGGTAGTAGAAAGAGAAGTCACAGATAAAAGGTAAAAAATCACTACGAATTTGTTAGTGGCTACTTGTGTAGAATTAAATGAAGAAATATATTAAGTTTTTTATTAGAAATGTAAAATATCAAAAATTTTGATATAAAAATTTAACTTTAAAACATTATTTATTATGAGAGTATAATTTTTCAATAGACATTTATTACTATGCGTCAAGATATTCATCTTATAATCGAGAGAACGAAGGCAAACATATTCGTCTTACTATGGAGAGTACGAAAAACCCAAACAAAAATACAAAAGCTGGAAACAAAATTTTTTGATATGTATAACTCCTCCATATAAAGTGAAAAACAAACTACTTTTCTACATCTCTAATATTCTTTATGAATTAGAAACAATCTGTATCATGTTGTGTTACTCTAATGTAAGGTTCGTACGAGTGTATGAAATTAAACTTTAGTATTAAAATTTGTAGAAAATAACATCTAATCACTTGATCTAATACAATTATCAATGTAAAAAATGCAAATTAACCATTTACATACATTTTTCGATATGCATTTAAACTTTTAAACGAACCATTTGATTAGGCCAATATATTTGTCTTACAATTATGAGAACAAAAAACTAAAAAGAAGGAAAAAAAATGTAAACAAACTCTTTGATCTCTATAACTTTTTTAAAAAGACAAAAAAAAAAACGGACAACTCTCTTCCAATTCTATAACAAAAGAATTTCCTTTTTTTTCCCTAAAAGATATTATATTAAAAGATAATACGAGAACATGATACAATGGATCAAACCAAAATGAAACACCGAATTCAAAATACTAACCTAAAACATCATGAACCAAAAAGGGTTACCACACACATGATGTTAAAACCTATTTAACATAACCAAAACATTCTTTTTATGTCTCATCTAAATTGTATTCTTAACCTTCACTTCTCGACCATCAATCAACTTCTCGTAAGTGGCAGACGGACGCTACCTCAGCTCCGGTTCCGCCACTTGCCTTTCTTTATACTTTTTTTTACATTTTCTCTGTTTTTGTTGGTTTAGAGAAAGTCTTTATTAGCAAGTGACATTTAGCCTAATGGTAAGTGTTAAGTCCATTAAAGATAGGCATGCTTGCACATTCAGAGATCAAGTCCTGTCGCCTGTATTATGCAGGAACTTGGCTAATAGGCTAGCCAGTTGTGGTCCAATATTGACAAAAAAATCTTGATTAATTACTTTCTTATGATCTCTCCTCCGTCTATGCGATGGAAGCTCATCTTTAAGTCTCTTGATGCCAATCTACCTCTTTTCATCTTTAATCCTATCTTTTTTTGGCTCCCAGTGTCTCTGTCGGTTTTTCTCTTAAATTCACCATTTTTTTTCCTTTTTTTTTCTCTCTTTGGATTTTTGGTTTCCTCTTCTGCAGATGTCAACTACTTGATGCGATGTGTTGATGATCTGATTTTCCAACCTTCTTCCATCTTGGGTGACTGGTTCAACCTATGCTACTCATCGGAGATGGGAGACTTTTATTCTCAAAAAGTAATTCTCTAAAGCCCCTTGTCTAGTGTAGTGAGTTTGAATGTGAATAAATATCAAAATCTGTATATTGAATCTTGAGACGTTGGAGGTCTTCGAAGAAGAAAATCGACATTTTGCAATCTTGACGAGCATTAGATCTGACCAGTCTCGTCTGGTGGTGAACATTTAAGGGAATTGAGATCAAGCAGACACAATAAGCTAGGAAGTAGCAATCAACACGGATCTGGATCACAAAGAAAAGAAGGATCATCTGGTGATTCTGCGGTGGAATCCCTCGACGATAGGCCAACTTCTAGCATACTGGAGTCTGTCTAATCGGGAGCGGAACATGATAATTAGTCTCTCATGTTTAGTCCAATAAGCTTTTATTTACTATTCTAAACTGCTATAAAGTTGACATTTTTTACCAAATCAATAAAAAACTTATGCTGCGGAAAAAAAAACATAACCAAGACTAAAACTTTATATATTTTTTTCTTTTTTTGTGAATTAGATTAACAAACTGTCTTTTTTTTCTACTCTAATGTAGTATAAAATATGTAACTACTTAAAATTGAATTTTGATAACTAAAACGGTAGAAAATGACACATAACTACTTTATCAAATACAGTTTCCAACTAAAAATCAAAAGTTTGCAACTTAACCGTTCACATACATTTTTCAACAAAAAAGTTTCAAACTTTTAAAACTGTATATAAAAATCAAAACTTCGGACAAACCCCTAGATTAAGCTAACTCTTCAACAAAGCAATAAATATCAATTCATGTAATCTGCTAATGTATTAGGTCGTGTATATTTATGTTAAACAGTTTATAAATTTGACTCATAAATTATAACAAAAATTTTCTTTATTTTTGAAAACAACTTTATAAATTTTTTTTATCAACATTTGACCATTTTTGTCAACATTGGACCACAATTAACCGACCCATTAATAAAAAGTAATTTTCATTACTAATCTTATTATATAAAGAAGTGTTTATCAAAGTTAGTAATTAACATGATTTTTCCACTTGCCAGATCCAATGATCCAAAATTTTTTGGATTTATTTATTTTTTAAAAACTAAATAAAACAAATCTTTAAATAGATTTCTTCAATATTTAAATTATTCTAATCAAAAAACAATTTCTAACCTAAAAAGAGATCTTAATCTGAAAGGAAATTGAGAATATTAATTATTACAAAAACTAAATTCATTACTATTCTAAAAAAATGAACAATATTATATTAAAAGCTTATTTATGAAAACAATATACATATATATATATATATTATATTTTGAATCATATTTATCTATAAAAAAATCTTAATCTAATAACTATTAAAAAATTAAGAGAAATTTTGAGAAATACCCTTTTTAGTATACCCTTTTCAAAAATGCCCATTGACATTTATGTTTTCAAAAATACCCCTAATTAATACAAAAATGACTAAAATACTCTCAATAGAATTGTTAAAAAAATTTCCCGCCAAAAAATTTGTGTTCCCGCCAAAAAAAAATTTTCATAAAATTTTGAAAAAAGAGTTTACGGAAAAAAAATTGTTCCCGCCAAAATTTTTTTATAAGTGCGCTTATAAATCTTTACAAAATTTTTATAAATACCTTATAAATTTTTATAAATGCCTTATAAATTTTTTATAAACACCTTATAAATTTTATAAAGTCTCTTATAAAGCCTTATAAATTTTGATAAACACGTTATAAATTTTTTATAAATACCTTATAAATTTTTTAAGATCTCTTATAAAGCCTTATAAATTATATACGCTCTATTATAAAGCTTTATAAATTTTATATGGTTTCTTATAAAGTCTTATAAATTTTTATAAGCTCTCTTATAAATTTTTGTAAATACCTTATAAAAGTTTATAAGAATCGTATAAATTTTTTATAAACACCTTATAAATTTTATAAGTTATCTTATAAAACCTTATAAATTATATAAGGTCTATCATAAAGCCATATAAATTTTATAAGGTCTCTTAAAAAACATTATAAATTTTATAAGCTCTCTTATAAAACGTTATAAATTTTATAAGCTCTCTTATAAAAAAAATTTATAAACTCCCTTATGAATTTTTTTGGCGGGAAATTTTTTCGTATAGCGGAAAAAATTTTGGCGGGAAAAAAGTTTTTGTGGCGGGAAAATTTTTTTGGCAGGAAAAAAGTTTGTAAAAATATATAAAAATAATAACATAAGGATATTTTGCTCATTTTTCCATAATGAGGGGCATTTTTTGAAAATGTCCAAAAAATGAGGGCGGTGATGAAAATGTCCTCTTTTGAGGGGCATTTTTGTAATTCTCCCGAAAATTAATTCTAACAAAAATTAATTTTCATTGGTCATATTATTATTTAAAAAATTATTATATTGAAATTTAGTATATTAAAAATTATTTGTATAAACGAAAATTATATGTATATATATAATATTTTGATAATTTAATATTTATAAAAAACTCAGTATCTCATAAGATATATATATATATCTTTAATCATAATCCTAACATAAGATAATTATCTAAATATCTCCCAAATATTTATTTGTATAGATAATATTAAAATAAAAAGAATATTATATACATAATCCTAATCTAAAAAAAAATTTAATATTAATTGCTATATATACGTAAAGAAATAGACTATTATTCAATAACTTCTAACTTTTCAATATTTCTCCAATTTAATTTATTTGTTTTCGTTTACATCTATAGTAATAAAAGCAAATAAACAAAAAAAGTAAAAAGTTTAAATTTAACGTATTATAATTTTATATAACTATTATTAGCATGAAATCTTATCAACGTATTATATAAAGAATGGCTTCTCAAAGGCAATAATTAACAGGATTCTTCCACGTATCTAATGATCTGAAATTCTCCTGGATTAATTTATTTTTGGAAAACTAGATAAAAATCTTTATTAAAAAGAAATCTTAATCTAAAAGAATATTGGGAATATTATTTGTTAAGAAAATTAATTTAAAAAAGTAGTTTTCATAACTAATTTTATTATACAAAGAAAAATATTATATTAAAAATTACGATATATATATATATATATATTATGAATCATATTTATCTATAAAAAATCCTAATCTAATAATTCTTAAAAAAAATATTTCTAACAAAAAGTAATTTTCAGTAGTAATTTTATTATATAAAAAATTATTTTATTAAAAATTATTTATAAAAACGAAAATTATATATATATATTTATATATATGATATTTTGAATAATATATATTTATAAATAATCCTAATCTGATAAGATATATATCTCTAATCATAATCTTAACAGAGGATAATTATCTAAATAATCTCAAATATTTATTTGTATACATAATCTTAAATTGAAAGAAATTTTGTATACATAATCCTAATCTAAAAGAGAATTGTGAATATTAATTATTCTATATACATAAACACATAGACAATTTTTAATACCTTCCAACTTTTGAAGCTTTCTCCAATTTAATTTATTTGTTTTTGTTTACATCCAAAGCAATAAAGGAAAACAAACAAAAAAGTAAAAAAATTAAATTTATTGTATTATTATTTTATTTTACTATTCCTACCTTGAAATCTTATTATATTATAACAAATAGGGTTTCAGAAGTTAGTAATAAGCGCAATCATCCACATGTCGAACTCAATCAATTAAAAGGTGAAATATCATATTATACACAGTTGGGTTTCAAAAATTAGTAATCAACGAGATTATTCTACGTGTCAAATCTTATTATAACCTATTTAATTAAGTTGGATTGCAAAAGTTAGTAACTAAAGAGATTTTCCATATGTGAGATCTTTTTATTAAGTTGGATCTCAAAATTTATAAACATATAAATTTCTAAGACATTATCCACAATATATATTAAGTATTATTTAATAAAAAGGTCAATATCTAGTATCTTATATATTATATTGGGAGACACTTTTATTTTGACTCTGCTATAAAATTTAGGATAAATTTAACATATAGTTCATAACTAACTTTAAAAATAGGCTTGAGGTGTGTTTGATTATAAACTATTATATAAAAGTTTTATATTAACAAAAAATAATTAGAAAAAAACTCTAAAAAATTAAAATTAAATAAAAATATATATAGGACCAATTCAATTTTTGATTTGGTTCTGGTTCAGGTTTGAAATTTGATTTTTTGAATACATAGATTTATCACTCATTATGGTATTTTGTCGGGATGCTTCTTCTAATTTGGTTTTTGGCTCTTTTGATATAACACTTATTTGGTTACTTTTATTTTCCGGATCAGGTTCTGTTTGGTATTTTTATATGGTATTTCAAAATAAATAAAAATTTAATTTAGAACATCTCTAGAATTTGGTTATTGATTTGGTTCCGGTTTGTTTTCCTAAATATATAGGTTTAAGACCCATTGAGATATTTTGTCGGGTTTGGTTCGGATTCGCTTTTTCTAATTCACGTTGATTCCGGTTCAGGAGTGAACACAGATTGAAAAACAATCAAATCTCACGCTATAGCTTTGGTATAAATCTAGTCTTATATATTAAAGCGAGAGACACTTTTATTTTAGACGTGTTATAAACTATAAGATAAAATTAATCTAAGGTTCATAACTACCTTTAAAAATATGACTAAGATAAGCTTTGTTACAAATTTATATATAAAAGTTTAAAATTAATGAAAATTTAATAGAAAAGTTCTCTTAAAAAAATAAAAAAAATTTTAAAAATATATCGGTTACAAATTCGGTTATTGATTTGGTTTGGGTTTGGAGATTTAAATTCAGGGTACATAGATTTAGAATACATTCATGTTTTTTTGAGTTTTTAATCTAATTCAGTATTTTGATCTAAGACTTATTCTGATATTTTATTTCTCGGATAGAGTTTGGTTTAATATAAATTGAGTTCGGGTTCAGATATTTTTATATAAAAATTCCAAATTAAAAAAGATCTAATAGAAAAATTCTCAAAGGTTGGTTCTTGATTTTGTTTTGGTTTGGGTTTGGATTTAGTTTCTTAAAAATATATAGATTTATGATCTATTAAGGTATTTTGTCGGGTTTGGTTTGGTTCGATTCTTTTAATTTGGGTTGATTTCAGTATTTTGGACCACTAGAATAAAATTCGGAAATCAATATTCAAAATATCAACACGGATCTAAGAACTAAATGAAATACAAGTTTAAAAAAGCAATTAAATCTTACGCTATAGCGTGGGTATAAATCTAGTCTTATATATTAAAACGGGAGACACTTTCATTTCGACCTTGTTATAAACTATAGGATAAATTAACCTACAACCCTTAAAAATATGCTTAAGGTAGGTCTTATTACAGATTTTTGTATAAAAATTAAAAATTAATAAAAATTTAATGAAAGAATCTCTAAAAACTAAAACTTAATAAAAATATATTTGGTATTGATTGAATTCTGGTACGGGTTTAGATTCGATTTTCCAGATATATAGATTTAGGATATATTCTGGAATTTTGTCGGGGTTGGTTTATCTAATTTGGTATTTTGGTTATTTAAGTTTAAGACTTATTCAAATATATTTTTTACGGATAGAGTTTGATTCGGTAAAGGTTCGAATTTGAGTATTTTTATATAAAAATACAAAATTAAAAAAGTTTAACTAGAAAAACTCAAGAAACCTAAAATTTGGTTCTTGATTTGGTTTGGGTTTGGATTTGAGTTCGGTTTTCTTGGTACATAGGTTTAGGATCTATTTGAGTATTTTCCAGGTTTGGTTCCTCTAATTCGGATTAATTTTGGTTTGGGTTTTTGACCTTTAAAACAACATCTCGAGAATAATATTCCAAAATATCAACAGAGATCTAATAATATAAATGAACACAGTTTTAAAAAAACAATTAAAATAATCCAAACATATGGTATAACGCGGATATAAGACTTATATATTAAAGTGGGAGACATTTTTGTTTTGACCGTTTATAAACTATAGGATAAAATTAATTTAAGTTTTATAACAATCCTTAAAAATAGGCTTAAGGTAGTTTTTGTTATAGATTTTATATAGAATTTCAAAATTAATAAAAATTCAATGGAAAACTCTTAGAAAATTAAAATTTAATAATAATATATCGGTTATTGATTTGGTTTCGGTACGGATTTAGATTTAATTTTTCGGATACATAGATTTAGGACATATTTTGGTAGTTTGTCGAATTTGATTTATCTAATTCGGTACTTTGGTTATTTTAGTTTAAGACTTATTAAATTTGTTTTTTTGGATAGATTTTGGTTTACTATAGATCGAGTTTGAATTTAAGTATTTTTTTATAAAAATATTCAAAAATTAAAAAATATTTAATAGAAAAAATAAAAAAAACTAAAATTTGGTTCTTGATGTGGTTCGGGCTCGGGTCCGAGTTCTGTTTTTTGGGGGTACATAGATTTAAGACCTATTTGAATATTTTTTTTTTCAGGTTTGGTTCTTCTAATTTAGATCAATTTTAGTTCGGGTTTTAGACCTCTAAAACAATATCTCGAAAACAATATTCCAAATTATCAACACGGGTCTAACAACCTAAATTAATACCATTTTAAAAAACAATCAAAACAATTTAATCTCGTGTTATAATGCGGATATAATCCTAATCTTATGTATAAAAACGGGAGAAACTTTCATTTTGAACATGTTATAAACTATATAATAAAATTAACATATGGTTCATAAAAATAGGTTTAGTGTGGTTTTTGTTATAGATTTTTATATGAAACTTCAAATTTAATAAATATTTAATAGAAAAAACTCTAAAAAGATCAAAATTATAAAATATATTTGGTCTAAATTCAATTCTTAATTTAGTAGGTTTAGGTTTGTATTCAGCTTTCCGAATACATAGATTTAGCACTCATTATGGTATTTTTGGGTTTGATTCTTTAATTTCGGTTTTTGGCTCTTTTGATATGACACTTATTCAATTTTTTTATCTTTTGAATCATGTTTGGTTTGATATAAATTGAGTTGGGGTTTGAGTATTTTTATATGAAAATTCTAAATAAATAAAGTTCTAATTAAAAAAACTTAGAATTGTGTTATTGATTTAGTTTGGATTCGGTTTTCTAATTATATAAATTTAGGACCCATTGGGATATATTGTTGGATTTTATTTGGATTTGATTCTTCTAATTCGAGTTGATTTTGTTTCAGGTTTTGGGTCACTAAAACAATATTTCAAAAATAATATTCAAAATATCAACATGGATCTAAGAACCAAATAAATACGAGTTAAAAAAATATCAAATCCCATGCTATAACATGGGTATAGTCCTAGTTAAAATATTAATTATACATACACATCTTATAATATGATTATTTTATGTTTTATTATTTTACTATCAATTTCTACCGTATGAACTAGCTAGTTTTTTGAACTGATAATATAATTGACAAGTTTTTATGGAAGTTTATATGTAAAATGTTATAATATTAGATTACTTTTTGGGGTTGTATTGATAATCTTTAGTTGGTTGAGAGTTGATTTGCAAATTACAAATAGTTGACAGTTGACTTTTTTTGGTGAAGATGTTATTTTGCATTTTTTTTCTTCTCATTTTACAACAAAACTTTGTCTCTGATGTAGCCCACAGATAAACTAGTTGAATGTTTCTATAAAATTGCAAAATATATTAATAATGTTCATATTATATATTTTGTTTTATCTTTGACGAAATCTGCACTGTTATACATTTACTCAAAAAAATTATTATGTCAACATGTCGTTTTTAGTTTAGACTTCTATTTTGTAGTATTTCGACATTCTAAATTTCTTCACCATTTAGAGTTATTTACACACGAAGAGCCAATCATGTTGCAACTTCATGACCGTACATTGTTTAATTATTTTCCGACAGCGACTTCACAACTTTTGTTATAAATGACATTAGGATAGTAACACGGGCTATATAGAATTCATTTGAGATAGAATAAATTAATTTTTTATTGGTAAATAGTTCTAGATTGCAGATATGATATTCTGTTTGGCATATAAGTTTAACATTATAGTTATTGCAAATTAGATAAAAAGATCCGATTTTTACCGCAAACTCATCTCTAAAATTTTCTATTGACTATCATATGTAGTGTAGTGAATTCGAGAGCCAATTGTATGAATTACTAGTTAGAGCATTTAATTACCTGATTGAAAACAATGTTGCATATTACTCGTTTTAATGTTGGAAAAAAATCATTTATGTAGTATTATTATGAATTATTTTTTGACATTAAGATTAATTATATATATGTAGTAATTTTGGTTATATATACATATTCAGAAAGTCGACAATTTCTTCAGCTAACCTTAAAATTTTTATTTTCCTTTATGATGTAAATTCAAATTGTAATGATGTCGGTTTTTTATGATCTCAAATCTTTAACATTGTTTCTAACATTTTCTCACCGAATAAAATATATGTGTAAGTTCCTGATTCAACATCACTCTGTTGCACAATCTAATGAACAACATTAACCTCTTCTGGGTCCTTAAGCTTTTGGCTCTGCGAAGAAACCCAGAAAACAAAAATGGAATTAGGAAATTCCTCCATCGCTTCTATCAATAAGGAAAAATATTTCGCTCAAAGATACAATAGATTCAACCAAAAAATAAAAAAAGCAAAAAATTTCAATAATGAAAGTCCAGAAAACAATATTAATAATCAACGTAATTCTTTGTTTATACCACAAAAACTTACTTTAAAACTGAAAAAACAGAGACTTAGAAAAGAGATTAAGATAGAGTTGAAGGTCTCTTTGTTCCATGTTTGCTTAATAAATCTAAAATGAAAGAGAATGCAGAGAAAATACAAAAGGAAAGAGAGAAAAGATAATTAACCGACCGATAATAATCATGTGTGAGAAGTGGAGATAATAACTCACTTTATCTCACCAAAACGGTTTCTTCCATAAGATTAAAATGTAATTAAACAATGAGGTTTTTGTTAATTTTTTACAAATAAAAGGTGTTTAGTAAAATATGAGATCCACTTTAATACAAATAGATTCTCTGATTTTATATTCTTTTTCTTCGTCTAATTAATTATTCATTCTGTTTAGTCTTTTTTTTATGGGTAAATGATGTGGCTAGAGCTGCATGAAAATTCTTGGTTTCTTCAAGAGCTTTTGCAATCGGAACATATTGGCATCTTGCGTTGTATTACAAAAAACTTTGGCGTTTCTTTGTTTCCAAATATGCCACAGCAACTAAGGCAACGCTCTACAATATAAGTCATCCTTCTTCTTTACAATGATCGTGAGAACGATCTCCAGGTAATCTAAATCGACAAATTTGATTATGGAAATTAAGGACAACACTCAAAAGGACCATACAAGGGAGACATTGCCACATTCAAACATGCATGGAGGATTTATTATCAAGAGAGCAAACCCTACACAAATGTTGAGTGTTAAGACCATGTTTTTGTAGGCATTCAGATACCGCAAGTGCACCCACAAAACTTGCCATCAGAAAAAAAAAACAAATTTTGGGAAGAGTGTTAAGATCCGAGACCCGTTTCTTGAGATCATTTACCCAGGAATGATCAATAGATACCATTGGTACTACATCTCTCTATTTTTGAGCTAGCCATGAGCTGCTTTTTACTGAGTAGATACCTTGTTTTGTGTAAGGCCAAACCCAATTATCATCTATATCAATAGCAGAAGGAAACTTATAATGCAACGAATATCCTCATCATAGAAAAACTCATTCAGTAACCCAGTACGCCATCAGCCATTCAAATTAATTAAAGCCTCTTCGAAGATCAGCATCAAATATGATATTTTTGAGATTGGTTTATGTGGTCAGCCATTGAAAACCAATTATCTAGCCAAACCTTAGTGCAATTACCATTACCAATCGATTTAGAAATACCTTTGAAAAGTAATTCTTGCCATAGAGAATACTTCTCCATGCATAAAAGGGACGAGTACCCACTTTCACTTCAAGAAAGGTATGTGATGAGTAGTATCTTGACTTATAAAGGCGATTGAGAAGAGTGTTCGGGGTCTGGAGTAAACGCCAAGCTTACTTGGCAAGTAAAGCTTGATTGAAGGTGCCTATTGATATACCTCTATTTTACAGGTTTTGAATTCATTAACATGCATACTTTTAGAATTTTTTTTTCTTTGTTTTGTGTCACTTTGAGGTGGAAAACATAGGAACTTGGTTTATTGGCATTGGAATTTTATTTGGATGGTTTTGGAGCATTACTTGAAGTTTCACGGAAAAGGCCTATGATCGATCGATCAACACACAGATCGATCGATCAAACCTTCTTGGCAGAACAATGCTCGATCTCACATCGACCTGATGTGTTGAAGATCGATCACACAAGTCCACGATCGATCGATCAACGAGCATCCAGAGTAAATACATAATTTTCCTTTTTTTGCACCTAGATCTCAGGACATATAAATACTTCTATTTTCTGTTTCTTTTAGACACACCATTTATTATTCATAGAGAATTTTAAGAGTTATTGAGTAAGCTAGAGAGAGAGAATTCAACATTGAGAAGAATCTCTAAACTCCTTTTTTTTAATGCAATTTTAGTTTATTTTCATTATGTCCTTTGTTTCATTCCAAATCATGTCTGAGTAGTTCACCAATCAGGTTTAAGGTATCTAGGGTTTTAGGAATCAATGATTAGGGGAAAATAGAATCAAATCTAATAAGAGTATTCTCCATCTAATTC
>OVBA01005367.1:0-20089 GCA_900406435.1 Lepidium aucheri
ATATTGACTTAGCCCTAGTTTGATCATAAAATGGATAGTGCAACAATTTGGCCCTTGTGGATTCGATTCTTAGAATACGACTTCGTTTGCTATGCACTTGCAGTATGATAATAGTGTTAAAACTCTGAGTGTATCAGATACCCAACTTGTCCATAGTGTTTGGACAAAGAAACTTGGTCGGTACAAGCTTGTTCAGAAGCGTTTGATATAGAAAATCCCTTGGAATGGTTGCCAACCATCCTCAGCCTTACGCCTCTTGTAGGCGTTGTTTTGCCTCAATAAAGATGTACTAGTCTTGATCCTCAAATTCTTCTCAAAAGGCTGACCATCAGGCCTTGGCCATGGTGGAAGTGCCCTCATTGACGCCTCTGTCATACCCGCTATATGCTCTGTACTCTTCTAGAACTCTCTCCAGTTGCTAGGTTCGATGATCTCCTAACCTTCTGTGATGGTACCTTAGGTTGCTTAGTTCTAGTCATGATCTGCACATAACCACAACAAAGAAAAATCGAACAAAATCAGTTTTTCTTTCAAGGGTTTGAGAATTTTTCGAAATTATGAAACTTAGGAAAGGATATTGTGAATCAATATCTAAATCAATCAGTAACAATAACAATCATCCAGCAATGCATCATCGATCACAATATTCAACTTCCAATCTAAAAATTCCCAAATTTCTAAAATTCTCTTCAACCTAGCACATTGGTTTCTAAACACAAATCAATCCAATCATGGGCTAGTGGTTTTCGTAATCATCATATAACAATGAAAGACACTGAATTTACACAACAAAGCATCAAAGAATCAAAACACAAAATTTTCTCAAAACCTTCATGAAAATCGGACTGTAAATCATCAATGTAGAGGTTATACCTTTTCCATTCAAGAAAGCTAATAGGATAATCAGATAGAGGGGGAAAATCCAAATGAAATTGGCTTTTAAATCGATGAAAACGATTAAGAATCAAAGAAGTTACGTGCTCTAGAAGTTTTTTCTCTCAAAATTGCAATAGAGAAGAAAATAAGTTTAATCTCGCGAAACCCTTGTTTTCTTGGTTATAAAGCACTTACATGGGTCATCGATCGATCGATCGATCATTGAATTTTCAGAATTTTCCTTGTCTGCCTGTTTGATCGATCACACATGGTTTGGTTGATCACTCGATCGAGCAAATACTCCTCTGCATCCTTGATTAATCGATCAATCTGCTGCAGGTTGATCACTCGATTGAGTGTGTACTGCTCATCCCTCTTGATCGATCGGTCCATTGTCCGTAGATCGGTCAACTGCTTGAGCGTTGGTTTTGTGTGTTGTAGATCCATTGATCCTTGTCCTGATCGATCGATTTCGTACCTAATATGACTTTTCTCACCTAGTAGTGGGTTGCCTCCCACTCAGCGCTTGTTTAAAGTCATTAACTTGACTTTTGTGCTACTCAGATAGCAGATTTATTCTTGGGAGGAGTGTTCACTCCTTGATCTCTTCTTTACCGACGATGAACTCTCTAAGCTGTTCATCCTTCCATTGGAATTTAGCATCTGTAGCATCCAGCAACACTACAGTTTCATCAGGGTGAATCTCTTTCACAAAAAGTGGTCCCAAAGTCTCAAGTCCAAGCTTCCCTGCAAAAAACCTTAAGACTCAAGCGTTGAAAAATAAACTCATCATATGAATCAGACTTAGCATCAAGGATACATGTGTCGTCTTGCTCAGCTGAATCCTCTGCTAGCTCAGAACAAACACTATACTTCTCATCTGACTCATATTCTGGTTCATAAACACTCAATCTTGTCGAAACCAAACCTTCCAACTTCATATCAGCTTTCTTCTTAGTAGAAATGCTGATCACACCACACAAACCCACTCGGTGCAACTCTAATCGGATGTGACACTTCCTTGTCAACCCTTTCCAGCATAACCCTCTTGTTGGGAAAATCGATTTTTGCCCCTACTATGTTAAGAAAAGGTCTCCCCAACAGTATTGGCACTGTTCCACCTCTAGCCATCTCAACCACAGTAAAGTCGGTTGGAACTCTGCAATTTCCCACAAGAACAGTGAAATCGACCAGCCTTCCTCTAGGGCTCTTAGAAGTCGCATCTCCAAAAAAGATGGACGAGTTGTGCTCCTGCATAAGCTCGATCCCAAGCTTCTTCATTGTCTCCAGAGAGATGACATTCACACTAGCACCTGAATCACAAACGGCATCACTGAGAATCAGTTTCCCTAAGATACAAGGAATTGTGAACTCTCCTTAATCCTCAACTTAGTCAGCTCTTTTGGAAAGGGAATTGGAGGCCTATATTTCCCTGGTTTACTCGTTGCACCATCATCAACTTCAAACTTCACCACATTATATGATTCCTTCAGATTCTTCTCAAATTTTCCAGGTAGAGCTCCCTGAGGTCTCCTCATAGCTTCAGCAGTCTGAGTATTTGAGTGTCTAGCTTCTTCAGATACACAGAGATCGACTCAAACTTGTTGTTCAGATCATTGTACATGTTGTCTACCTTGGTGTTGAGGTCGGGGGTAGACTTTTGCTGCTCGGTTGCAAACTGTTGGATCAAAGCCTTGATCTCATCATTAGAAGTACCTGAACAGTTCACTGGAGCTTGCTGTGGTGGTGCTTGCTGCTGCCATGGCTTGATCGTTTTCCGCAAGTTGCCTCCTCCTGAGTTCTGGTTGAAAGGCTTCTGATTATTCCATCTCTGACCAGAACTTTGCACAAACGGCTTCCCTTAGAAAGGCGATCCCTAAGGCATGATTAGAGCTGGAAACACAACATCCTGGGGGTTCTCAACATTAGTTCTCCTGTAAGAGAGATAGTTAGGATTCTAACCCTTGTTCTGCCAGTTAACATACTCGACTTCCCTTTGCTCATTCGACATCTCGGAATCATCCTGAATCTGCGCCACATCCATATTGTCATTCATCTGATGCACACCTCTTTGAACACCTTGATTTGCCTTGATAAGCATATCAAGTTTCTCATCGATCCTCTGAATCTCCATACTGTTGACCTTTCTTCCTTAGTCATACTATGGACAATAGTTCCCTGAACTCGCAGCCAAGTTATCGATGAGGGTGAGAGCTTCGTCCCTCGTGTTAGTCATGAAGTCTCCATTACTTGTTGCATTCAATGAGTTATTGTACTCCCACTCGATACCACCATAAAAGGTGTTCAACAACTACTCATCAAAATACCCATGATGTAGATAGTCTCGTTGGTATTCATTGATCGCTCCCAAGCTTCATTCAAAGACTCACCAAAACGTTGCTGAAATGCTGAAATCTTACTCCTCAATGCTGCAGTCTTCGACTTGGTATAGAACTGATCCAAGAAGGCAGTCATAACTTCTTCCCACATGGTGAGTGAACCTAGAGGCAAAGATCGCAACCATATAGAAGCTTTATCAGAAAGTGAATGGTGAAACAACTTACACTTCACATAGTCCGCAGGGACTCCATTTGGACTCGTAGTGTTGTACATATCCTCAAAATTCTCAATATGATCCATAGGATTCTCTCCCAGGAGATCGTTGAAGACATACTGCTTCACTAATCCAATCAGCTAAGACTTGATCTCATAGTCTTGCCTCTGGATAGGTGTAGGCTGAATAGCAGACATATTCTGATAGTAAGTGTGAGGTGTATCCATGTCACCTATAGCTCGGTGTTGGTGTTGTTCCTACTGCCTCCTAAGCATAGCTAGATCTCTCTGCAACTGCTCAACTGTTTGCTGAACATTCTGGTTTCCCTGAACAGTGTTCTGAGTCTCAGGGTTCTGTGGCATCTGCTGGTAACTGGGGTATGTGTTTTGGCATGTTGATTGTGTCTATTTCTGTTATGTGTACTTAGTTTTGATTCAAGGGTTCTTAAGCAGCAAATTCTTCAACTTGTTTCTAATGATGTATGCAAACGAATATGTTGACTTCAAATATATTATTTACCCGATACAAATTTTTTTTGCATACTTATATATGTAATAACTGCAAAGTTTTATTTGTAATTTAGTGTCGAGTCTATCATCCCATTGGACTCCTTTGTAGCCATAGATGAAGACATGATAACCGCATAACTGTGTATTGGCATAACTGGGCATGAGTTTGAGTTAGAACATGATTTTTGAAGATTTGTGTTTTCATCCCTACTGTATAACTTGGCCCGAGTATGTGTTTTGGCGTATTGATTGTGTTTATTTATGTTATGTATACTTAGTTTGGAATCAGATATTCTTAGATAGCAAGTTCTTTAACTTGTTTCTAATGATGATTGACTTCAATAAATTAGTTACTTGATACATATTTGTTTTGCATACTTATATATGTAATAACCACAAAGAGGAAGAGACCATTAACAATTATTTTTTGTAAATAAAGAGGAAATGAGAATAAAATAATATTTTAATTGAGATATTTTTAGTTAAAGATCAATTTAGTTGATAATGAAATAATATTTTATTTGTTTCTATAAGAAAGGAGAGAAGTTCATGTAGGCCGTCTAATATTGGTGAATCGTTTTTCACAAACTAATAATTTAATTTTTCTAAAACCACTTTAGTATATTAACACACATAACCCACTGCTAATTACCTAATTTTGATAAATATATATTAGTTACTTAATTAGTTTTCATATATATATTATATTCACCTAATATTCCCTATATAAAATATAATTAATCGATAGAGGCATAATGATCAATAGACACAACCTATACTTTTAGCTTAAGCCTACCATCTAATTTCAAAAACTTTTTATGATATTGATTACAATTTCCCTCAATTGATCAGTTGTAATATCAAACAGAAATAAATTGACAACCCTTAAAGTAATATCCTGATGAAGACCCAAAAAGGATTCAAGATTTTAAAATCCTGATGAAACAACAAAACAGAAAATGTAACAGTGAATGATAAAAACTGGTTTTTAACAGTGTGAGAAATGTTTTCTTTGATCTTGTTACAAGTTTTATAGAGGAATAGACGATGGACCAGAAACAGCAACAGCTCTCTGAGCACGCTGTGTTTCACCGCGATATAGCTCTTTCGTCTCTTTCTTCATCTTCCTTGCTTCTCGCCTTTCGTTTTTTACAGCATTTTTTCGCTCTTTCTTCTCTTCTTTAGACTCTTGACCATGAGCCTTCCTCTTGATAGGTTGGGCTTTGGGGATTACCGCTTTGACACCAGTTCGTTCAGCTTTCTTACCGGGTAAAAACTCAACTGGAAGCTTTTCTTTGCCTTGCAAAGTAATGATTTTGCCATCCGAACTCAATGCTTTAGCTACTGTTTCACTCAGCTTCTTCTTCCTAGCTGTCTCTGGAGCATAGATTTTACCAGGGTGGTTATCAAGATTCGTATATGTTGTGACAATGGTTTCACAATCCCACTTCTCGCTTTCGTCGCTGCTCTCTTCCGTCACCTCTTCAAATTCATCTTCCTTCCCGTTTGCAAAGTTTTCAGCATATTCCACAGTTCGGCGGATAACATGAGCAGCAGTGTCCACTTCCTCTTTATCGTTTACAGAGTCACTGTTCTTCAATATATCAGCAGGGTTCATATATTTTTCTTCTAGCTCATAATCTTTTGCCTCCCGAGTAATAAGCTTCTGAACGTCTTCTGCCATGAATTCTTCTTCTTCTCCATCCTCATCTATGTAACCTTTGCAGTCACTGTCACTGCCATATTCATTGAGTTCGAGCTGATCAAAAAACTCATCAATTTCACGAGGAACTCTCGGCTTTTCAGTAAACCCAACATCACTTTCTCGGTCCATTACCTCAGGTCTCTCAGAGTACTCGAGCTCATTATTGCTAACACCAGAAGCTTGTCCCTGCTGAGTAAGATTAGCTTGCATGACAAAATCGTCGTCCAAATCCTCAACATCAGAACCAAACTCAGAACCCTCACTGTTTTCAAGCTGCGCAGCAACTTCAGGATCAATAGCTCTTTGCACCTTGACGTTAACAGTTTTCGACGCCACAGTATACATCAGCTTATCATCACCTTCTTCATTCATAATACCAGATATCTTTACACGAGATGCATCATAACCTTTAACATCAGGTAACTGATCAATCTCAAATTTGGGATTCGCATAAAAATAAGAACCACCACCTGTGTTCTTAATTTCTCTCAAATGCTCCAAGTAATTATAACCATCATCAGGATAGCCTAACTCCAATATCTCCTTCCTCACATCAGCAGGTAAGGGATTACTCAAATCCCCAAATCTGGAGTAACCACAGGCCAAATCTTCAGGAGCATCTTCGAACTGCGAGGTGTCTTCTTCTTCTTCAGTGAAACCCCTGATGTTTACAGGGTTTTGATCTACTCGTAAGAAAACCTTATCACCTCCCGGTGCGTCACTGTATCTTGGGTCTGATGTATCACGAGGACACAACTCGAAAGTCGCCGCCTTTTTCTTATCAATGAACTTCTTTTTCCCCATCGCTTACAGATTAGTAGTTTCTTAGGATTTTGCAATCTGTAAAACAACAAGAAATTTAGGGTTTTTAAAGTCACAGTGATCAACTAGACTAAGATTAAATCATGACTAATACAAATAAAATATCTCTGGTACAGATTATCCATAACAATCTCTACAATTAGTGCTTATCAGTCAACATAAAAAAGCACAAAATAGGAGAAAATTCAGAGTCTATAAACGATTCGAATTGAATATGAGGAAAAACTGAAGAAGCTTACCTAAAGAGTTTTGTGAGGGTGAGAGGCGCAGAGACGATGAACAACAAAAAGCGTTTCTTAGGGTTGAGCGAAAACGGCCGTCTTAAATACCTCTATTCGTAATACAGAAAGGAATAGTAATTTTATTTCTCGTCCAAAAAGGAATAATATTTTTTTATCAACATTGGAGACAAGATTTGATCTATAGTTTAAAATCTGATAGCAACTCGGCAGAATAATAGAATTTATTAATGTAACATAAAAATAATTTTAAATTGTTGGCCCAAGTTTCAATAGGAACAATTTGGTTATGGATTATGTTTTGTCACTTTCATAAGTGTTAAAAAAATAAAAAGAATAGAAAAAAAATAATTTTAACTTTTCTACTTAAGAAAAAATTAACAATATTTTAAATTCTATAAAAATCATTCTTGATAATAATATCTACTACTAAATATTTATTTTATTAACATGAAATGGAATATTATATATATATATATATATTTTACTAATTCTATAATAAACTAATTATAAATATTTTTTAAGAGAGAAAAAATATAACTACGAAAAAAAACATTTTTAAAAAATTGAAGATATCTCTAATCCTTACAAAAAATCACAAATTTCAGGGTGTGGATTTTAAACTAAACCGTGGATCAGGTTTCGTCAATCTATTTTTCACAAAAGAAATAAAATAATAATCAGCAATATTACCTTATATTTCTAATCTTATAACTAAAAAATTATATTTTATATATTTAAAGGGAGGTAATGACTAATGTGTTATTTATAATTATTGTTACTGAAAAAAAAAAAAAAACAAGAGAAGTCATAATAAATGTTCTTAGGTATAAGTGTCAAAGAAAACCATAAGTAAAAATTAATGTATTGTTTGGATTGAAATATAAGATTAATCTTAGCCGTTTATTATTTGGTCTACTTTTAAATCATGATCAGTGAGTTTAAAAATCAACATTTCTCCATAACAAAACCACCAATTTGCTATATTTGCTCACCACACAATATTTTTATTGCTATTTCAAATACATAATTAAATATACACAAAATTATTTATACAAAATTAAAATCTATTAGTTTAGAAAAGAAAAAGAAACTCTCGTGCTATACCGTGGCTGTAATTTTAGTCTAAAGAAAAACTTAATGTTGAGTTCTTCTCAGTCTTATAGTTAGGATGATTCAACTAATAACTTTGGCATCGGGAGTTAAATAATGTTTTAGAATTTGACCATTGGCTATAGATGAGGTATTGTCAATCCAACTATTGACAAAAAAAAAATTAATTTAATATTGAGCTCCCTTACTCTGGTGGTTTAGATGATCCATCTAGTGGTTCTCGCATCAAAAATTGATCTCTCTCGCTACAGGTAGAAGATTAAAATGAGATTCTGAGAAATAGATTTTGGATTATGGATCAGGTCAACACTAATAAAAACTTTGACATGAAAGATATTAGATGAGGCATCCTATGTAATCAGAATAGAAATAATTAAAGATAGATCATAAGGAATGTTAATTTTGTATCATAAAAGATATATCGATATGATTTTATAGAGATAAAGAATGAGAAATTGCTCCGCAAGAAAAGCTCATGTTCACAATGGGGACAAATTCGGTAAAACACAATGTCCTAGAAATAAGTTAGAGTGTAAAGAAATAGAAAGAATTCCATATGCATTAATGGTTGGGAGTTTAAACTATGTTCAGACTTGTATTCGGTCAGATATCAGTTTTATTGTTGGTATGTTGGGTCGACATTAAAGTACTCCCAAAATAGACTACTCGAAAACTGCAAAGAAAGTTCTCAGGTATTTTCAAGACACCAAAGATTTCATGCTTAAAATTCAATGACAAAACTTTCTAACAATGTACAAATAATGAGACCAGTATTGTCCATTATACATAAATTCAGCTTTCACCTAATGAATATAAAATAACATGAAGACAGTATGTAAACAAACCAAAATTTATATATGAGGTCAAACATACAAATATTTTGAATTTACATTGAAGTTATTGATTGTGCATGTGTTTCGCATGAACGACATTGAAAAGAAGAATATTCCTTAGGGTAGTTTTGTCAAAGACATCATTTGGTATGCACTAAATTGTTTCATTGCTACAGAGGTTGCAGATGAAATAATATACTTATATTGCTTTCATGGATCAATATCCAAAACAGTACACATAACACAAAATTTACCGACATAGTATAATAGCTCGATAATAAAATATTGAAAACTAAGATATTAATTATAGGTAAAGGTATTAAGAGTTGGTAATAAAAACACTAAATGTTTAATTATTAATTTATGATTTCTAATTTCAAAATCAATCTTCTTAACAAGTTGACCTAGATAGTTAACGCCATTCATCTATTGCATACTAACCACTTGCTCAAACACATCTAAATAAAATAAAAATTAAAGATGTAATACTAATACTAAATATTATCAAAAATAATAATATTGTCTGATATAAATAAACAATGAAGGGTGAATAACTTACGTCTCAAAATATCACAATGGTACTCTTCAGCGAGAATATCATTGAAAGATAGTAGTGATATGAATTGGTCATCTAAAATAGGATCACATGAGAGAATTGTAGTCATATTTTCAAAACATATTTTATAAGTAATATCGGAAGATTTATCTTGACTATTTTCTTTGATTATCAAAAAATTTTGAAATTTTTTTCTCTTGAATCATCTGGTCGAATACTTCATACATTTAGCAATTATCATACCCTTTAACCAAAAAAGGTATAATACATGAGATACATCTATTAAATTAAGGGGAAACTAAAACCACATCAAGAGAATACCACACAAAAACAACTTACAGTCTTGTCGACAAGAATAAACTCAACCGTATTACCATATTTTTGTTCACCGTTTTTCCATGAGTGAAGGATTCTACACCTACTTTTCCATGTACTTCTACATGGTTTTAGGTTTTTTAGATAGAGATCTCTTATAAAAAAATCATGAAAGTTAAAGCAACAAGTTTAGACAATTGAATTAGGTTTTGTCAGAATGATTCTCCTCTAAAATTTTTCAACGAAAAAGTTAAAAGTATATAGAATAAAAATATTAGATGCGATAATATAAGGAAAAGATACTCTGATTATCTGCTACTAAATTTTAATTTAAAAATATTTTATCTGTAAATTATCATAATTTAAAAGATTGAGATATTCTCCCAAAAAAAACTCAAGAATTTAAAAAAAAAATTGAAAAATATATATATGCCTAGAAGGGCTACAAAAAAAAGTTTAGAATTTTTTTAAGATTATAATGTGAGAGGCTGAGAGGTTATTAAATTTTTTATGATTATTTAATTAATATTGGAGCGGTCATTAGAGAGAAATGGTGAGTAGAAGAGGTTTGTGGATTATTTGGAAATTAATATGATTAAATAATTTATTTGGATTTAATTAATATTTAAAAATAAACGATTCTAATCTAAATTTTATAAACAAACTCTAAAATTAAACGTGTTGATCAACATTCTTTGGTTCTATATTTAAATGTTTTTCAACATAAAATAAACTCTAAAATTGAAACAAAAAGATCTATATATATAAAAAAGAATGTTACTCTCTTCTTAAAGTGTCATAAACCACAAATACAATATAAATACACATCTTAATTACACCACAAATACAAAATAAATATACATCTTAATTACAACAGAAATTTTTAACTCATTTCATAGATTAAAAAACACAAAAAACATACATTAAAAATTAAAAATTAATCCACAAATGAAAGAAGACAAAATACATATAATATAGATATTGTTCCTAGATTAAAAAAATATCATAAGCTTAAAAACTAAGCAATATGTAGTCGGCTAATTAAAAAAAAAGTAAGTTAGTGAATTTAATAATTTATAATATAGATATTATAATTTATTTTATTTTATAAAAAACTACATTAGACATGTGTTAAGGTATTTAATGGTAAATTGACATCGATCTACTAGTAGATGGTAAGTTTACTAAAAATATGCATTATCACACACACGAGGATCAAGTCTAACTGTCTACATTATGTATGAACTTAGCTAATAGGACGGGCAGTCGTGGCCTAGTGTAAACCTAAAAAAAATATTTGTTGTACCAACCCTTAGTAATAAGTAAATATAGTGGTTATCCCAATCAATTAAATCTATTCAATTTAACAAAATATAAAAAACGAGTGCTCAAAAGAAAAACATTGCAATGTGAGGTATAATCAAGAAATATGTTATTAATGTAATTATTCTTACTAATTTATTTAATACAAACAACTTTGTTTATGGAGATGTTGAGGTCTCTTCATATACCCAAATAAGACAATAAATTCAAATATTATTGAAAACACAAATAATTACTAAGATGGAAACTCATTATAAATATATATTTTGGTCATTCCAAATGATCATGGCAATTCATTACAATTTTACTTTATATTAAACAAGATGGAAACCTTTCACCTCTCTTTCTCGGAATTTATAGCGGGTTGGAGTTCTCAACATGTCATTTTCAAAATAACATCTCTTCTCATTATGCCACCTCATCCCTTAATTATTAAAATATAAATCTACTAATTTATTTTATTTAATATCTAATTTTTAATATTGTTTCAAGACTACTAATGCCAACAAATATATAATTATCAAAAATATACAACTACATTAATTTAGATTTTGTTACACTTTAGCAATGACTTTTTATCCAACTATATTATTTTTTTTCCGGGTATATTGAAATTTCACCAATGAATAATTTGCTAATACATTATCAATGCAATATTTCACTTCAATCGAGTTTGTTGTAGTGTTATATTTGGAAACATAAAACTAATTATTCGGTACTTTAATAATAAACCTATGTACCTGTATATCCCTATAATTTATTCGAAAACAGAAATAGAGCTTAAATAGTCAAAGCAATCATAATTAATTTCAATATGGAAACTGAAGAAGATGAAGTGAGTTTTTGTATTTAACTCATGTAATTATGTTGAGAATGAAGAGATGATAGATGTTACATTTTCCCATAATATTAAAGCTGAAGAAGGTGATATTAACAATTTCACTCAAAATAAATAAATAATAGATGAAATTATTGTAGTTAAATTGATATAGGAAATGAGGAGAGATTTAAAAGATAGAATTTTCTGATTAATTTTTTTCCCACTTGAAAGTCGGCAGAAATTCTCGAGAGGCATATAATGTTAAGGAAGATGACGAGCTCATGAATATCGATATTTGACTCTTCGATCAGAAGATATTGTAGACTTTCTGTGGTTTATGTACAACAAAATTTATAAATTTAGAAGATAGTCATGATGCTTATACAAGACTTAATTCATGTTTACAGACTAAATACATTCAAAAATCACTTATAATAAAGAATAATCTATGTTTTCAGCAGTTTCGACATAATTCAAAGTAACTTTCACTTTGAACTATATGACTTGGTTAAAAAAATATCCGTCCGATCAAGTAGTTAATATATAAAAAGAGAGTTTCACTCTCTTCCTATTGGTCCACTTGTCAATAGAAGAGTGAAACCCATTTCTGATTGGTCCACATTACACTAATTCCTTCACAAAATTGTAACTTACAATCTTTTCACCTCCTATGTATAATTAAAATTTTTTTACTCTAATTAGATCATTTATAATTTGCCTCTTAAATCACAATGTTAAATGAATAAAGGTTTCTTTCAATTTTCTGTTTCTACCAGAATTAATAAATTTCCTTCATTAAGTTTACCTGAATAATGATTAGAGTCTTATACGCAAGCTGAGAAAGCTAAACCATACGTATGACAATAACCGGTTATTAACCGAGAAGAGTAAACCGAGAAACTATATGTTCTCTAATAGTTTCCTCCTTTCTTTTGTTTTTAACTGCTTTCAGCAACTTACGATGGAAATCAATTTCTCACACAGCATGATGGCATTTGGAAAGTAAGTAATTGACCAAATTTCTATAGATTTCAAGGTTTATGTACCAGTCACTATTAAATCTTCTTGCATATGGAACCATGATCATAGTATTTCTTGTATCCTCCCTCACTACTTTGTAAATATGTTTTGTCTCTTTAAAAACTGAAGCAAAGCCAATGATATTGGTTGCCCATTTTCTTTGGTTGACTTGATACTGTGATAATTATGATCAAATACCACAAATGGGTTTTATGGGCCTATGAGTCTTATAAGAGGCATAAATGGATCCAGCTAACTAGGGCTCTTCCAAGAGGAGAAATATATACAAGTCAACTAAAGAATTGTAAAATGTAAGAAAAGAGAAAAAAGTGAGTAAGGGACAACAGAAGCAACAAAGTCAATCGTGTGAGTGTGTGTTCTTCTCTGTGTGTATTTTCACTGTAGGCTTTTGTTCTCTTGCTTGTAAAGCTTCCTTGTTCCTAAAACAAACAAGGAAAAACGTGTGAGTTTGTGTGGTTGTAAGTTGTAACATTTGTTTATCTAGTGATTTTGGAAGCTATAAATCTCCCATGAGACGTAGCAGTGTGTTGCCGGGAACTCGTTAAACCTGAGGTTTTCTTTACGTTTAAGCATCACACACAAAGCTAAACTTAAGTTCTAAGCAACCTAATCGATATCAAATAATCAACAAGTGGTATTAGAGCCTAGGTTAGGCAAAGGGGTTGTTAAATAAGAGGCTAAGCAGAAGCAATGAGCAACACAAGGATAGAAGTGGACAGATTTGATGGAACTGGTGACTTTTCACTATGGAAGGTAAGAATGCTAGCTCACCTTAGAGTGTTAGGGTTGAAGAGCATTCTGACAGATGAACAACTATTAAAGGAGGTTCCAGCTAATGTGTCTGATGCTCCTAAAAAAGACACAAAGAGTGGGGTGACTGAGGCGTCGGTTGCTGCTCCAAGCATTGACGCTGTAAAACTGGAAAAGTCAAAAAAAGCAAAAGATCTCATAGTGCTCAACATGGGAAATCAAGTGTTGAGAAAAATCACAAACTGTGAGACAGCAGCATCGATGTGGTCTACTCTCAACAGGTTATACATGGAAACATCTCTTCCTAATAGGATTTACTTGCAGCTCAAATTTTACACATTCAAGATGATTGATTCTAAGAATATAGATGAGAAAGTCGATGATTTTTTGAAGCTAGTAGTAGACTTCAATAATATTGGGGTGGATGTATCAGAAGAAGTTTAGGCTATACTCTTATTAAGCTCTCTGTCTGACAAGTATGATCAGCTTAAGGAGACTTTGAAATATGGAAGAGATACATTGAGCCTTAATGAGGTCACTGGAGCTGCAAAATCAAAAGAGAGAGAGTTAATGGAAAAGGGAAAGCTCTCAAAATCATATAATGAAGGGTTGTACATAGAAGACAAGGGGAGACAGAAAAAATGTTCAGATAACAGGAAAGGAAAACCTTGGAGGGGCCAGTTTAAAAGTAAAGCCATATCGAAGTCAAGGCCCAAATACAACAAGAACAACAAAGGATGCTTTATATGTGGGAAGGAGGGACATTGGAAGAGGGAATGTCCTGAAAATTTGTCAAACAAGTGAAACAGCTCAGCAAATGTTGTGACAAGACCAGAAGAGCCTACAGTTTTAACCGTAAGCCATAGTGACACTAAGCAAGAGTGGGTGATGGACTCTAGCTGTAGTTTTCACATTACAGTAGATAAAATGGATTGGTAAAACAAAGATAATCAATCCTAATGGTTCCGTGGTAATACTTACAAAAGTAAGGTATATACCTTCTATGGGGAGAAATCTCATATCCTATGGGCAACTAGAGAAATGTGGATGCATATATGAGGGAAAGGATATCGTTGTTGATTTTTTCAAGAATGGGAAAAAGTTGCTGTCAGGAAAATATCAAGATGGTTTATATAACCTAGATGGGACTGTGGTAAAAGGAGAAGTTGCAGTATCAAAACCTGAAACATATATGACATAATTGTGGCATTCAAGTTTGGGTCACATGAGTCACAAGAACATGAAGCTCCTGGTTAAAATAGGTTATTTGCCTAGCAAAGATGTGGACAGACTAGATTTTTGTGATAGCTGAGTTTTAGGGAAGTCACATAAACAGAGCTTTGAAGTTGCAAAGCACACAACAAAGGGTATATTGGACTACATTCATTCAGATTTATGGGGGTCTCCATCAACCCCAGAAAGTCTAGGAGGCTGCAAGTATTTCATCAGTTTCATTGATGATTTGTCAAAGAAAATCTGGGTATATTTTCTAAAGACAAAATATGAAGTAGTTTACAAATTCAAAGAGTGGAAACAAGTGGTTGAAAATCAGAAAGGGAAAAAGATTAAATGTGTAAGGACGGATAATGGCTTGGAGTTCTACAACTCCATATTTGATGAGTTATGTAGAGAAAGTGGGATTAAAAGACATCAGACATGTGCATACACACCACAATAGAATGGTGTTTCTGAGAGGATGAATCGTACCATTATGGACAGAGTGAGGAGCATGCTAGCTGAGACTAGTTTGAGAGAAGAATTTTTGGCTAAAGCTACTTTTACCGCTGTGTACCTAATATATAGGACACCAAATTCCTCACTTGATTTTAAACTACCTTAGGAAGTTTGGAGTGGTTCTAAGCCAGACTCAAGCCATCATAAAAGATTTGGCTGCTCAGCATTTGTTCATGTCACACAGGGAAAGCTAAATCCCAGAGCAGCTAAAGGCAATTTTCTAGGCTATCCTTTTGGTGTTAAAGGCTACAAAGTTTGGGTGGCTGAAAAATGGAAGTGTGTCACAAGCAAATATGTTGTTTTTATGAGGATGAAGTGTTTAGTAACACTCACGAAAAATCAGCAGAACAAGCTGAAACATCTAAAACGCCTGAAAATATACCCAAGAAGAAAACAGACAAGAGAGTGACGTAATGATCTGATCAGAGGGCCATCTAGTAGGTATTCAGATTCAGAGAGCAGCTCAAAACAAAGTGAAGAAAATTCAGATTCTGAGAACCCAAACAGATGAGGTGAATTAGAAGGTAAAAAAGAGGCAGTTAGATTAAAAAGAGAAGAAGCAACATCTGAGCACCCACAAGATTTGAGGATGGTGATTTTGTGGCATATGCGTTATCAGCGACTGAAGACTTGGAAATATAAGAACCTTAATCCTATGAGGAAGCCATGAGAAGTAAAAATAAGAAGTATTGGGGAATGGCTGCAAGTGAAGAAATGGACTCACACAAAAAGAGTCATACATGGGACTTGATTGAGAAGCCAGAGAAAACAAAAATACTAGGCTGTAAATGGGTCTTCAAGCTGAAATAGGGAATTTCGGGGGTTGAAAAATCAAGATACAAAGCAAGATTAGTTGCTAAGGGATTCCTACAACAAGAAGGGGTTGATTACAACAAAGTGTTCTCACCCGTTGTTAAACACATCTCCATCAGACTGATGTTGTCAATTGTAGTGAACATGGACTACGAATTAGAACAGATGGACGTAAAAAGGTGTTTCTACATAGAAATCAGATAAAATCCTAATGAGTTAGCCTGAAAGATTCTTCAAAGCTGGAGATGAAAACAAAATGTGTTTGTTGAGAAAGTCCTTATACGAACTTAAACAATCCCCTAGATGCTAGAATCAGAGATTCGATAAGTTCATGACAGATCAGCATTTTTAGAGGTGTAAACGTGATCCATGTGTGTATGTGAAAGACAGCCAAGCAGATCAAGCTGTATATCTGTTGTTGTACGTCGACGACATACTAATAGCTGCTGGCAAATGAGTACCATTCAAAATTTAAAGGATCAGTTAAATGATGAATTTTGAGATAAAGGATTTGGGAAAGGCATCAAGAATTCTTGGTATGGATATCATTCAGGACAGAGAGAATGGTGTGTTGTTTTTGTCACAGGGAAACTATTTGGAGAAAGTACTGAAAACTTTTGATATGTTTGAGACCAGGTCAGTGCTAACACCAATTGCAACACATTTTAAGCTTAAAAGTTTGACTCAGGATGAAGAAAAAACAGAAGCTAAGTTTATGTAGAATGTTCCATCTGCAAGTGTTGTGGGAAGCTTAATGTATGCAATGGTTGGATCAAGGCCAGATTTTGGTTTTGCAATTGGTCTAATAAGCAGGTTTATAAGTAAACCGGGAAGAGAACATTGGGCAGCTGCTAAATAGGTGCTGAAATATCTAAAAGGTACATATATGCAGAGCCTAGTGTTTTAGAAGGGTTCAAAGTTCAGTATAGAGGGTTTCTCAAATTCAGACTATGCTATAGACCTAGACAGAAGAAGATCGATTACAGGTTATACATTCAAAGTTGGAGGGAATACAATCTCATGGAAATCATGCCTTCAATCAGTGGTAGCCTTATCCATAACTGAGGCAGAATATATGACAATGACAGAAGCTGTTAATGAGGGAATGTGGTTAAAGGGTTTCTGTGAGGACATGGGATTTAAACAAGGGAAATTTCAGTTGCATTGTGACTCACAAAGTGCATTGGCTCTTGAAAAGAATGCAGTTCACCATAAGAGAACTAAGCATATTGCTACAAAGTTCCACTACATCAGAGATATAGTGAACCAAGGAGACATGGAACTACAGAAAATTCACACAACTTTAAACCTAGCAAATTTTCTTACAAAATGCGTACCTGGACAGAAGTTTCACCTTTGTTGTAAACTTCTAAATCTGAACTAAGCAGCAGACACGGCTTCAGGTAAACTTACTCCACCTCACAAGACAACAAAAGATTTGGATCAGTGATTTTTTGGTTGTGCGAGAAATGCCATGTATGAAGCTTCAATAGAGGTGAAGAGTAATGAGGAGTTTACCTGAGAATATTTGGAACTGGAAGGAAGTGAAATGAGTTCCACGTGGAGAAATATGACCAATAAGAAATATTAAGGAGGAAGTCACGGTTCTAGGAACCAAGATGATAATCAAAGACACACGACAGAGAAAAAGATGGTTTCTCAGGATGTGTAAATGTGTGTAAGCTGGAAAGAGAATGAGTAGTTGAGGATATTAAATACATTTCAACTACAAGATATCTCTACGAGCTTATGGTTGAGCTGAGTTGTGAGACCCAAACTTGAGTTTTGAGAACTTAATTTCGTAGTTTATAAGGCCCAGCAAGGGAAGGAGGTTTAAATTTGAATGATAAGAGAATTTGTTGGAGAAGATAAGGTTTAGCAACTTAACCCTAAGATCAAATCATGCTTCCTATATAATTGACTAATCTCAGCGCCGATCACTTTTTTACCTTTTTCCATCTGCAAACTCGAGCTCTCAAGTCACGCTTTGTGCTTTCAAAATTTGTTGAGCCAAATTCAGAAACTTCAAACTGGTAAAGAATCCAGTCCGGACAGCATAGTTTCGGGGTCTATAACATTTTATTTACTGATCCGTTGATCGTGCTTTACATGTGCTTGGCAATCTCATTTTCTCACAAAGCCGTAGCAGTAAACCGCTTGTCAATTGGAACTGTATTGAGGAAGTTACGATCAGTTTAAGGTAAGATGTCGAAGCTGTTTGCTGTTTCAGAAACATGTCTATTTGGCTTACTTTCAGGGTTCATAACTATTTGACCACTGATCCTATGACCGTGATCTTTATAGGTTTGGAAAGATCTTACTCTCAATAATTCATAGTCGAAAACAGAATCCCAATCCGAATCGTATTAAGGAAGATACAACATGTTTAAGGTATGACATTGAGTCAGTTTCTGTTTCAGTCTTAGTGAAATTCTGGGTTTCTGGTTATGAATCTGTGTTCAACTTGGCAAGTTTGGACTCGTTTTATGTCAACATCTGGGAAGAAAGAGCTATATACTTGTTTTCTTTGGATAATGGACATATCCAGAAAGCCAACATGACCATCGGACGTTCAGATCAAGGTAAGATCTGTTCAGAAATCTTGTGGCTTGTCCCGCAAGTAACAGTTGTTGATCTGAAATAAAAACCCTAATTTGTGTATGTTGCTTGTGCACGAAGGTAGCTGCTGGGTTTTGAGTTTTGGCTTATTTTTCATGCGTTTTTCGATCTGTTTAGCGGCTAATCAAAGTGAAGACGTGATTTGCGAGTCTTTTAGTTTCAGTTTAATTTTGGCAAGTTTATGTAAATATTATACATATATATATATAAATAGATAGAAAATATTATATATTTAATAAATAATATATTACGGATTTTGTGACTGTTTGAAATAAGATAGTTGCTTGAATTATTATATATAAATATATTAATTTTGGTGTTGTTCTGTCTTGTTAGAGATAGGATATTGTTTGCATAGTTGAAAGTTAGAAAAGTATTTAAAAGAGGTAAAGGAAAGTCTCTTATAGGGTTGACATGGAATGTATCAAGTTACAGGCTGTCGCTTCCATGAATAGACCGCTGACATGGAATGTATCGAGCTACGAGCTGTTGCTTCCATGGAGAGATTGGTAACATGAAATGTATCGAGTTACGATCTGTCGCTTCCATGATTAGATGTTTGTTATGGAATGTATCGAGCTACGGGTTGTCGCTTCCATAGCAAATAAACTGATGAATTGTAGTGGCTCTGAAGCCATCTAGACGATGGTTGAGCTGTTGTATGAAGTTGGTTGCTATAGGCAATCCGACATGTTTGGTACATTTTGAAAAGCACGAACTGTATATGCTTGCTTTCTATGTATACGATAGATTTGCTTTAATTAGACTTAGAAATTTAAGTCTCAGTGGGCAGAAGTGATCTCCTCACTGAGTAATTCATTACTTACCCCTCTTTATTTTCCTTTTTTAGGAATTTTGAACAAGATTTTTGGTGTCGACGATTTTTCAGAAAATATATTTTTGACAAGGCCAAAGAATAACACTTTGTCTTTCAAGAGCGAGGTGTTACATGAGTAAATGTTTCTAGAGATATCAAGAGAAAGAAGGTAAACTAAAACTCACTAAACTCTTGAAACTTACAGATCGGTAAAAGGAAATTTGAGATATGAGGTCTTTTAAGACAAAGATGATGATGACGGGATCCGATCTGACATGTGAAGCTTGGGAAGCTCTGATGAGTGATTGCTTCACAAAAAAAGTTTTAAAGGAATTGTTCAATCTTTATTTATCACAGAAAAAGAGAGATGAAATAGAGATTGAAATCCTGAAAATCACCAAGAAGAAGGTTTGGTAATGGTGAATTGCTAATTGCAGATTCTTCTAGTTGAGATGGATTCACTAGAAAGAACAAAAGGCAGTCAAGAAGCTGAATTTTTCAGGGAGAAATTCAAAGAAGGTATAATTCTTATTCTTCACAACAAGGAGGTTAGAGGAATTAGGATTATTTGGAATTCATTAGAAGTAATAATCAGAGGACTAAGACCATGATTATCCATGGGTTCTTACAAGTTTCTTAGTATTAAAAAA
>OVBA01005368.1:0-20089 GCA_900406435.1 Lepidium aucheri
GCCCAAACATTCATAAATAAAGACGGTTCCATTTTCATTCAAACTAAAATCGATGTCCAAGCATAAATTCAAACTTAGATGATAACTTAACAAAATCCAAATCGGTTCTAGCATCAAGTTCAATTTTAAATAGCATAAATAAAATTCCCAAAACCCATCCCTAAATCCATCTCCTCTCCCTTCCGCCTTGGTCTCGCACCTACTCGCCACTTTCCCGAGCATTGGCTTGCTCATTACCTACAATCACAAGGATTGCATAAGCAAACGAATTTTCTTAGTGGTTCGGTCATCCCATCCCACAAGGATATAACCAGAACAAACATTCAATAACAAATCAAATAAACCAAAGAGCAATCACGATCTAGGGTAACATGTCGATTAGCATAACTATCCGTGTTACTTCCGGATCAGCTATGTAACCATTCCTTTCATTCATAATTCTTATCAAACACGAACCCTTGGTTCTAAATTACAATCACGAGCCCTTGGCTCTAATTCACAAACACGAGCCCTCGGCTCTAATTTCACAAACATGAGCCTTCGGCTCTAATTTACAAACACGAGCCCTTGGCTCTAATTCACAAACACGAGCCCTCGGCTCTAATTCACAAACACGAGCCCTCGGCTCTAATTCACAAGCGCGAGCCCTCAGCTCTAATTCACAATCACGAACCACACGGTTCTATTCACATTCAACCTAACCATTCTAGGGTTCCATTCAACCTATTACCAAACACAAAACTAATCAAGCCTCACAGTCACGAACTCACCTTTGCCTTAGCTTCCTTTTAGATTTCTTTTTGCTCTATGGGTTTCGATTTGCCCTTTCCAACAAAACTCTTAACTCAATTCAGCTCCTAGCTTGATCTCACGAGATCGATCTTGCTTTCTCTCTTTTTCGTGCTTTCTCTCTCTAACTTTTAGGTCAAACTTGTGGATTCTATCTTATAGAGGTTTAAGGATTATATTTATACCTCTAATCCTAACCCTAATCTGCTTGTTGGGCCGAAACTTAAACCTTATTCAATCCAAGCCCTTTTAACTCCTTTTTGGCTTATGAGCCATTCTTGGCCCATACCACTTAAGCCTTTTCACTTTGGCCCATTAGGCTTTTCAAGCCCTTTTCAATTCTAACTTATTCAATTCGACACTTCATGTCCAAACCAAAGCTAATTCAGGTCCGAACCAAGCTTAACTCATCGAGCCGTTCATTTCCATCCGATCCAGACATTGCTGTCCGAACCAGCTGCGCGTGTCCGATCCATGCGGTTTGTGCGGTCTGTGCAATCCGTTCCGACCGTTCCGGTCCGTTCCGACCATATTGTCCGATCCGACCGTTCCTGTCCAATCCGACCAGGCTGTCCGATCCGACCGTTCCTGTCCGATCCGACCAGACCTGTCCGATCCGACCAAGCTGTCCGATCCGACCAGACTTGTCTGATCCGACCATGCTGTCCGATCCGACCAGATCTGTCCGATCCGACCAGATCTGTCCGATCCGACCAAGCTGTCCGAAAAATCCAATCTTGTCCTAAATTCCTTCCTTAGCCTATTTTCGATGGTTTTCATGCTCTTTCTCATTCCTTAGGTTTCCAATGCCTTTTCTTAACTTGTCTAAACCAAATGTCCTAGTTTGGTTCGTCCGTTCGTACCGCACTCACGTACCATACCTTGTGTGTTTGCAGATTTACCGAGTGTGGGTATTACAGGAAACTCTTTGTTGATGGATACCCTCACAACATGGATCCGGAGTCAATATTCGATTAGAAACCCCGATAAGAAAATACTGGAGCAATCATTCTGATTATCTTTTCCAACCTCAAACAACAAAGCCGAGTACGAGGCATTGATCACGGGAATTTGACTCGCAGAAAAAGTTGGGGTTTCCAAAGTTGAATGTTACTGCGATTCTCAGTGAGTCGTTAACCAAGTCAATGGCAGCTACAACACAAAGAATAAACGGATGGAAGCATATTTGAAAGTTGTGAAGGAATTATCAAAAGATTTAAGAATCAAGATCAGTAAGATTGATAGAAAATACTTTGGCTGACATGTTAGCGGCCTTGGCTTCAACAACTGATCCCATTAAAAGACGAGTTATATTGGTAGAAAGTATCGATTAGCCAAGTATTCAATTACCTAAGGGCGACTGTATTGTCATCTTGGCAATCAAAAACTTTGGAGAAGATTCCAATTCGGAAATGGATGACCTCCCTCAAGCCAGCGAACGGACAATCAATTGGAGAGACAAAATACTTCCGTATATACTTGATGGTGAAACACTAGAAGATCGATGGACAGCTCAAAGACTCAAGGCCAAGAGTGCTTTCTACACACAAGTCAACAGTAAACTGTATCACCGAAGTGCAAACGGAATGTTTTTAACCTGTATTCATGGCAACAAAACGAGAAAAGTGATGCAAGAGACGTACAATGGAGCTGGAGGAAACCATACTAGCGGACGATCATTCATGCATAAAATCCAATCTCTCAGATACTATTGGCCAACTATGGATCAAGATTTTCAGAAATACGTTGCTAAGTGTGATGAGTGTCAACATCATAGACACATAATACACGCCTCGACTAAAGAGTTAATCTCGTCAAGTATGCCTTACTCGCTCATGCATTGGGCAATAGATATAGTAGAACCTCTACCGTCATCTTGACAAAAGAGATTCTTGCTCATTGTGACCGACTACTTCTCTAAATGGGTCAAAGCTGATGCTTATTCTCACATAAAGGATAAGGATGCAGTCAAGTTCATTTAGAAGAATATCATTTGTCGCCATGACTTACCCTATGAAATCATCACGGATAACTGCTCTTAGTTCATCAATTTCTGTGCTAGATGGAACATCCGAGTTAGTAATTCCACACCTCAAAACCCACAAGGCAACGGGCAGGCAAAATCTACGAATAAGCATATCCTAGATGGAATCAACAAATGACTCGAGGAAAAGAAGGGCCATTGGGCCAATGAGTTGGACATGGTACTTTGGTCCCATCGCAGTACACCGAGATGCTCGACCGGCCGCACTCCCTTCTCTCTATCTCACAGAATGGAAGCACTTGCCCCCACGAAGACCACCATCCTGACTTTGTGCATAATCCATTCTCCCAAAAGAGACAACTCCAATGACCAAGCTATGGAAACAAGCATTGACGACTAAGAGAAAGAAAGAGACGAAGCCTTACTCCGCGTGCAAAATTATAAACAACAAGCCGCAAAGTATTATAAGAAGAAAGTACGAGGGTAGCACTTCATCTATGAATTGATTACTTTCTACAAAAGGTGGAAGCTCAACATATGCATCACTTAACCTTTATGGTTCTACATACATAGTAATAGCATTGGTTGTCATTTCACTATGATCAATACCATTGCCTGCGATTTACTTTCATCAATAGCATTCACTGCAATTACACCAGCATCACCATCATTGGCTGCTTCGTCAATAACATTGTCTGCTTCTTCAACAACATTGTCTACTACTACTTCATCATTACACTCACCAAACTCATCATAGTTCTTACCAACAGAACTTCTGCAAACTCTCGACACTTGTCCAGACATTACCTCACCTTGTTCTGACCTATTAACTACCTCTACAAACAATTTACATCTGTTTTTTTGTTCATCCCCAAACGATAGATAAGCACACACATCCTTGTCATCACAAATACTCATTTCTTCCTCACCTCCAGGCATGGTGCGAAGAATTTCAGTTTCAAACTAACCTTCCTTTCATCTAAACAAAGCCTCTTGTATAAACATTGTTCTAATAGCGAGAAAGTGATATCTGCTACTACATATTTCATTAATAGAAGAATAGCAAGAGTGCGACCTTTTCATTTTACCAATAAGGTGACCTCCTCGCTCGTTGTATCCTGCAAAAACTTGCTCAATCAGTTTTTTTATGCTACTTGTACCCAGTTATACTATAACACAATCAACTCAAATCCACAAATTCCTGATCTTCGATGAGACTCGGGAAAGATAAAGCATACCATAATGTAATACGATTCAACCCATTAATTCAAATATTCTCTAATTTTAATATCTATTCGACACAGCTTCAATAATCAATTTATATATCTAGATCAGATTTCAGGCAAAATACCTTTATGGGAGACGTATTGCAGGGCAGGAAAAATGAAGCAGACTTTGCTCTTCTACGTCGGTGCTTCTTCCAGGCGGTGTAGCAAATGTCGGATACCCTCATTGACGACTCTCGAGCTCTCTCTCCCACCCCTTTTTTCCGCACAGTCTTTATGACTGAAAATAAAAAGAAATAGAGAGAAATAAGATTAGACAAATAACTTTTTTTTTATTTTTCCAAAATCAAGGACCAAAAGAAAAAACGGTCGATCAACTTCTCATTGGGCATATAGATCAAAACTAGTTATTGTTGGCCATTATTTTTGATAGGTTGTAGACCTCAAAAATGAATGTTGAGTATGAATATAAATGGGCCTAAATTGTATGGGTTTTGATTGTTTTAATGAAAAAACATATCAAAAGTCACACATTGGAACTTTGGAATAAAAGTGAGTGGTATATATTAAGACATGCACATGTCATTGTTAATATGACTAACACCCACTATGGAGTGTGTGAGAGAGGATGGAAAGACCATGCGCGCCGCCGCCGACGAGCCAAGCCGAGTCGAGTTGGGCCGGGCTCGGGCTCGGGTTTTGGGTCTTGGGTCTCCGCGCGCGATTAATTTTTTTGGAAAAAATTTGTAAACTAAAATTTAAAATCAATTTTGGTTTGGTTTGGTTTGGTTCAATTTAATTGACCAATTAAATTGAATTGTTTGACCTGTTAAGTGAAGAAGATATTTTCTTTCTTCAACTTCCACGAAGACCGAGTCAGTTCAAACTTCAAACTTGAATCTCTATTTTTGCGAACCTACTTCCCACTTCCTGAATTCACGGACAACTTTGACGATTTCAAACCTTGAGCTCAAAGTCTCCTTTGTCTATATATACTAACTCGACTGCGTACGTTAAAGGTTAATCCTTTCTCTGCTTCTGCTTCTGAAAATTCCCGATATTCAATTCCTTACAACCAAAGAGTAAGTACTCGAGAGTATAATGTAGAGTTTCTGTTCGCTGGTTTTGATTTCAAGTGCTGTGAAATCAAAACGATATCAATTTCATCCTGGGATTCGATTGTCACTGAAAACCGCCACACTGCGAATGATAATTCGAATTAAGAAGAAAGATTACAGAATCTCGACTCTGATTAACATATATTGTTTGGCAATTCATTCACTGTTAGTCTGCAGTTCTCCTTTAAGGATTCTACAGTTGTAACAAATTTCGAGTCCCGAGTTTCCTCCTCAGACCTTCACCCTTCTTTGTGTTACTGTCACACGGCACAAGTCTCTGTGACGCAAAGACGTTTTTGGGATATATATACTCGGCCCATTTAACAATTGGACCATATTAGGTTTTATATACTTTTTTGAGAAAGGCTAATTCATTGGGCCATATCCACATAATCTGCAAACTATCTTCTTTTTCCTGCATTTCGCAGTAATTCGAGCGTTGCTTTCTTTTTTGGGTGGTTTCTTTGAGATAAAATTCTCAAACTTTTAAAAAATTTTCTCCACGAGTTGGTTAAATTAGTTTAGCAAAACAAAAACTAGCTTATGAAGGCAAAGAAAAGAACAAATTAAACTGGAAAAATCGCTAATAATTAACTGATTATGCCTAAATTTTCTGCTGCATAACATAAATAATCCAACACATATTGTTCGAACAGAACTCAGTAGACGAATCACAATCGATCAAAGAAAGGGAATGATTTCTCAGTTTAACTATGAAAAGCTTGAACAAATTCATGTATGAAAATAGAAAAAAGATCAACTCTCATCCATTGCATCCTTTGATTGCGTTAAATCCGAGTCCTCAAGTGCCTCAAGGAATGAGACAACAGTGAACTTGTCTGCAAGAGTTTAAACTATCTTCTTAAAATGAAACAAAAAGACTTGATGCATTTAGAAAATCTAATGTAAGAATTTAACTCACATTTACTCGGGTCTATACCAAACTGAGTCAAATCTATTTGTCCAGTGCGAAGTACCTAAAGATAGATTATAGTTGATAAAAAACACCGAGCCAAGTATGTTAACAACATCATCAGAGGGGCTTACATAGGTAAATGCGTCTACTTGTTGACGAAAAGGAGGGCTCTGCAATAGCTCCAGAATATCTTCTGCTTTACAGTGGCCCTGTGATATAGACTATTGGGTTAGTATACTGCATTTCCATTGTAATTAACCCGTGCAACTTGTGGTGGACTGTAATTGTGCTGACAGCAATGTAACAATAGCTGAGTTGGTTACCTAGAGAGCTAAAAGGTTTAAAGAAACTGAAATCATTCTGACTTTGTCTAGGATCTTGATTTGGGAATGGTCAAAATTATATAAAATTTTCAGGTATAACAATCTGCCTACAACCCACAATAACCCTTTGTAATATCCTACCCCCTAAACCATTTCCGCGACACGCTATGCCTATTACTTCACGTAACAACTTGGCTGCTCTTTTTTTACGACAATTTTCAAATGACAGAACTAGCACGGAGAGAATTGCATGTCATATTCATCGAAAACACTAAAGTCCAAGAGTTACCTCAGGTAAATGCAAAGATAGTCGTTCTTGTACTGGTAACTTCTCAAGCAATGGCATAATCAACTCCGGCTTTAAGATATCCCCTAATCCTAGGCCTTCAAAAGATTTAACATGAGATGACGATGTGGTCAATAAGTAACAATGCCAAAGATAAACCCATTAACAGCTAAATACAGATAATTTGATTACGGAGATGAGCATGGCACCATATCCAAGCCATACAGACTTCAGCTTAAATACATAAAATATTTTGCACCACATCATACTACACATAGAAAGCGCAATGAAAGTACTTACCTTCGTCTTCATCTCCACCAACACCTAAAATAATAACACCATACCTGGATAAGTATAAAAGGGAAACCAGAAAGCCTAGTGACAAGTCAATCTAAAGATCGAGAATTGTACCTGCAGGGGCAGCAGAGAGGTTGTTAAGAATTCTTTGCAGGTCTGCCAGTTTAACTGGTCCAGACGAAGATGTTACGTCACTCACCTCCGTAGACAAATTTGGTACAATCAAGTTTCCGGCTCTAAGGACGAATGAATTCAAACTAGTCATTTCGTCTGAAATAAGCTAAAAACAATTCATAACAACATAATAGTGTCCTTTCACATGTTAATAACATCAAATCAAGCATATCCTTAAGAAATTTTTCACATAATTATGAAAACGATTGGCAGGGCATTCTCTATGTCACCCATTTTTAATCTTACAAAATTTCATCATCACAGAAGAAGCTAATAGTCTTTTACCAGAAAATCTATCGAGTTATGGGTAGCTTTAACGTGCAAAGCCCAGTTACAAGTTATATGCAAGTTACCAAATCATACCACAGAAGCAACGTAAGGAAAAACTGCAAACCAATACCTGTTTTATGACATTGACAACAAATTAATCAACCCATTTTTGAAGTTATAACGGTAATCCACTTTGTATTCTAGCATAACTAACAGCAGACTACCATTTTGACATTAATCAGTACCTCGATGAAGCATCATCTTCTGCCATGTTTTCCACTTCCTCTGAGACAGCAGCTGCATGTCCTTCTTCATCAGGGAACTCTGGTGAACAGGAAAATTTATTAGATTGATACAACCTAGTCCTGCTGTGATCCAATTAACTTAAAAGTGAAACTGACAAGGGCAAGTGTATAATACAATAGGGTGATGAGAAAATAACATTTACATACTCATATGTGAATTAATACAGAATCTTAATGGCAATAATAAAATTTCTTGCTAAAAACACAACACATTTACCTCCTCAATAGAAAAGTTTTCTTTATACAAGAACAAGCAAGAACAATATATTGCAAACAATATCTTTCAGTGAATAGTGGCATTAGACTAGTTATTTATTAGACCTAAGATCTGCTTACCTAGTTAATTATAAAAGTGCAGGCTCTCCTACGGTACAAAAAATTGAAAATTCAATCATATATAGATGCAATCAGAGACACGGATATGAAACGGTGCTCTATGACATACAAGCCACACATCTGTGCAATTTTGGTGTACAAATGCTATATAGACAGTGGAAGCAGTTTAGCCATTTGGGTAATGACTGATAGCTCTGGGCAGAGTTTTGTGACTAAACGTCCAATGCTTGGTGGCCTCTCTTTATTAGAGATATATCAAAACAAGATGATTCGCTGCTCTTGGTTTCATTTGTCCGATTTCGATTTAATATGGAATTGGTTCTTTAACAGTAAGATTATGAGATTGTTTCATTATATAACAATGTATACAATGAATTCCTCGATTTCAACCTAGCACCTAAAGTTTGTTTAAACAGTAATTAAACATCTACATAAAAAGGAACCGTAATACTAAAGTCATCTCAATGTTGGAATAGACTACATGAAGTAATGAAAAGGAATTGTGGTTCATGCTCTGTGGAAAGAGAAGATTCTTATATATTAGTACCATGACATTATTACCAAATCCACATGTTAACACATAATGCCAGAAAAATACGAAGTGAAAGTATGAAAGAATATATACATACATATATATATATGTGTATATATAAGTAAGAAAGCTAGAAGTTGGAAGGTTAAAAAGCAATAACTATATTGGTTCCAGAAAATAATCATATCCTACACTGAGCGTAATAAGGTAGAAATGTTACATGCCTAGTGGTAGATTGAGGTATTGATTGACTGAAGAGCACAGTTCTGCATCACCTTCAGCTCTGGGCTCCTGCAAAATAACTTATAAAAAGAGTTCTGAGAAACTAAACAGATCAAAGAAGAAAGTGATTAGGTGTAAACATGCACATGAATTATGAATTAATTAAGATAACAAATAACCTGCATCCAGAAGAATAATTTGCGGTCATCACTATTGAACTTGAGAATATACACCCTGTCTGCTGATTGATTAACCTAAACAGAAACAAGTATGCTGTTGTCAAAATTTGAAATCAATAATGCACACACTAGTAACCATAATCAGGCATACCTTTTCAAATAGTGCTTCATCAGGGAAAACAATTTGATCCTACAAGTGGTATCGTGAAGGAGAACACTTCGTAATTGAAACATCTGGTCAAACAATTAATAAATCCCTAAACTTGTTATGCTTAGGACTACCTACACGGATCGAACTACAAAAGTTGCTAGGCATGGAACCTTGGAGAACCTCTAATCTATTACTCTAATAAAGAGAAATGCAGAGGATACGTCTTCTACCATATTCCGGCTTCGATCAAGCCACTGGAAATGAATCAGTCCCTCGTCACCCTAAGGGAGGATTGGAAGAAATTAATCATATTAATTTTCAGAGAACCAGCAACATACGTATTCCGACACCAAAAATTCGATACCCGGATGTTTTAATTTCAGTAATAGTGTTATAGGAAAAGCTGATGCACACCAGTGTTTAATGGAACCATATTTAACAGAAATAATTCATAAATGATGCTAAATAGAAAGTAAAAGTGCTGTCCTTACTCTAGCTATGCGGACAAGTCCTTTTCGTGTATCAGGGACAACTCTTGTTCCCTGCAAAGACATCTTACCAGCACGAAACTCAAGCATGATTTCCTGCCAAAGTAAGTAGATGAATCTCAGTATAAGAATAAACTAAAGATTAACACGATCAAAAAGACTGAGCATGATTTATTGTTTATGTGGAAGAGATTTATGATTTATCAGTTTTTTTCCTAAAAGGGAATTGAGGTACCAGTTTTTCCAGCCTCCTCATATCAATTTATATCAACTAATATGATAAAAGTTTAGAAGAAATTTAAAGCCCCAAGCATATTCACTAAATAACAAAGGGTGATTATTAGTCAATTTTGACTTAAAACACTACAAGAAAATCTTGAAATTCATTGAACATTATCATCTATTTAGATACCAATATTTAAGTCTGTGAACACCAAAGGCACTTTTATACTACAACTCTGAGGAAATCTCAAGTTACCTGCATAACGGGAAGCGCACCTGAATCCATATTACCCCCTGTTTCTAAAGGATGCAAAATCAACAAAAAGATCCATATATTCAGTAAACGGAGACATCACAGTGTATTCTAGCCTTATATCTTAGATAAGTAATAGAGAAGATTCTACATTATACCGTCATAGACTTGCCCTAAACAACGCAATACTGTCTACTGCTGCAAATCTTTTATAAAATCTATGTATGCTAAAGAGAACCACGCTATTAGAGTAATCCAGTAAACTCCATGAAAATTGAAATCGTTGGAAGGAAATCAGAAAAGACTTGTACCAGTTAACGAATTGCTAGCAGAAGAAAGAAGTACGAATACTCAAACAAAATTCTAGCAAAATAGAGTGAAGCGAGCTGAACCTAGTCCTTAAATTTTAATCGAAGCGTAGATAGCAAAACCCTGACATCAAAATTTGCAGAAATTCCAAAAGAGAAAAAAAAAAAAAAAAAAAAAAAATTTGACAACTTTAAGGCCAAATTTCAGACAGGTTCGAAAAATACCTTAGCAGAAGAAAGTTCGAGAAATTAAAGGGATTAGCAGAAAAGAAAACGAGTTTGCTTCGACTCAAGGCCTATTATTCTTTTTTCTCCTCCGCTGAATTTGTGAAATAACCTGCAAAATAATTAAGAACTAGTTTTGATTGTTTCCTTATATCCCCAATAAAGGAAAATAAAAAACCCACCATCATAAAATATCCAAATAGATTCTAAATCTATATATTTGAAAAACCAAATTTGAACCACGAATTATATCAAAAACTAAATTTTTGTTTATTATAGTTTTTCTAATAATTTTTTATTTATTTTAAAATATTTATATAAAAATACTCGAATCCAAACAAACCATATCCGAAAAATAAAAATACTCAAATATGTTTTAAATCAAAGAACCAAAAAATTGAAAAAATAAACTGAACCTGATAAAACAGTGGAGCCGCATCAATAACCGAATTTGCAATCCGTATGTGTTTATTTTTTAGATTCTTTGTCAACAATGGGGCACAACTAGTCAGTCCATTAGCAAAGTTTCTACATAATGTAAGCGATGGGATTCGATTGGTTGATATGCAAGTGTATCTGTCTTTAGTGGACTTATCACCTGTCACTAGGTTAAAGGCCACCTGCACCGATATGTATTTATTAAATTTTAGTTTTTTAGATTTTTTTATTAAATCTTTATTAATTTTAAATCTCTGTATATAATAAAACCATAACGTTAACAAATTTGTATCTTTTATAATAATATAAAAATAATTTTTTATTTCTTGATAAGATTTTGTAAGATTGTTTAACTGATTATTATTTGCTCGAGCAGGATTTAGCACAATTGTTCTAAATCAATCTCTGGTTTATAGAGGGAAGATGGATAAGGATTCTGATCAATTCAAAGAGTAAGGAGATTACAAAAGTGAACAAATGTCGAGTTGCATGCTATTGCTTATGCTTGAATGCCAAAAATTGGATGCTTCTTTTAAAGGATCTCCACCTCTATTTATAAGGCATAGAGGCAATTACAACTAATTTGAAATGAGAAGGATTACATTTTTGTTTAGATTCGAAATTATCTAAAAGATCTTTACTAGATTTTCGGAAATTTTCCATATCGGAATAAGATAATTTCTATTTCTTTTGGTGATGACATGTTCATACAATGTTCTTCGGTTCGCATCGGGGTTTCAACACTTTTTTGGTGCTTACTGAGCATGTGAATGCCGAGTTGGACAAATTTAAGGAGATTGTTGAGAAGGAGACCCCTTGACGGTGCTTCTTTCTAAGACTTGGTTGTCCCAATATTCGAAGTTGGAGAGGCTTCCAACGTCAATGGAAAAGACTTGATTCACACAAGCACATAGATTTTTTTTGTCCAGTTTCCAGCGATCTTTTGTATTAGTTTATAGACCTGTTTTGTAGTGGTCGTAGTCAGGCCTCTTCTTGCTGGGTTTTGTAAAGACTTTTTGTGTTTCATGGATATAAAATGAATTTGGTTATTTACCTTGTTTATAACTCAAATGTTTTTTCGATTACGATAGTTTTGAAAGTTGAAAGAAATGAACTAGTCAAAAGAAAAACCAGGTCTCGATTTCGAATTTATGCCAAGTTAACAACTCAACCACAAAGTAAAAATGCCTTCGAATTGAAACTAATGAAGCAAAGTTCTAAGAACTTTTTTCTTGGTAAAGTGTGAGAACTAGTCTCATATTTTTGAGAATAAACCCGCTATTTTTGCTTTTTGTGAGTGTTAGACTCGTAAGCTCTTCTTCTTCTTTTTTTGTGCCGAGATTTTAAGACTCGGTTAGTAAATTTGTTGAGAATCAGATCTCAAGGTAGTTTTCCGATACTCAAGTCTTGGACATTTGTATGAAACTATGTTCCTTTTTACGAGAATTAGACCTCACCTCTTCTGTACAAAACTATGTTTTGTCTTTGCGAGAACAAATCCCAACTTTCTGCATAAAACCATGCTACATCTTTTGTGAAAGTTTGATTTCAACTTCTTTGTACAAAACTATGTTTTGTCTTTACGAGAATAAATCCCGACTTTTTATGCGAAACTATGTTTTTGTCTTTTGTGAAAATTGGATCGCGACTTTCTGTACAAAATTATATTTTGTCTAGTTGAGAATAAATCCCAACTTTCTGTACAAAACTATATTTTGCCTTTGCTGAGAATCCAATCTTGATTCTTCTGTACAAAACTATTTTTTGTTTTTGTGAGAATAATTCTTACTTTCTGTGCAAAACTATGTTTCATTTTTACCGAGAATCCAATCTTGGTTATTTTGTATAAAACTATGTTTTGTCTTTGCGAGAATAAATCTTGACTTTTTGTGCGCAACTATGTTTCGTCTTTGCCGAGAATCCAGTCTTGGTTCTTTTGGAAATATGGCATAATATTTTCTCCTTTTTTTACCGGGTTGGCGACATGAGAATTTTATTGTTTTAGCTATACCCAAAAGCTACCTACGTATCCTGAATGAATCAAGCCAAAACATGTCGTTCTGACTACAATGTTAAGGAATTAGAGAGGCATCACTTGATGCATAGAGGGCGCCGAGTTGGTGCATCTTTAATAGTAGTATCACTTCAAGTGAATAGAGTTTCAGCTTTGTGGAATCATCTCGCCATCCAACTTGTCAGACCAGTTTCCTTTCTTTTCTTCTAGTCGTTTCTTAATGCTGTCCAATATCTGTTTGTTTGTTGCTTTGGCATGCCCATTGCCTTGAGGGTTTCGTGGTGTAGACTTGCTACCTTGGATATTGTATCGGGCGAAAAAGTTGTTTAACTTTGCCGAAATGAATTAAGAACCATTCTTTGTGATGATTTCATAAGGCAGAGTATGTCAGAAAATTATGTTCTTCCACACAAACTTGACCACGTCCTTGTCCTTAATATGAGAATAAGTCTCGGCTTCGACCTACTTGGAGAAGTAATCAGTCATCACGAGCATGAATCTCTTTTGCCGAGATGATGGCAAAGGTCCGACTACATCCATTGCCTAGCACATGAATAGGTAAGATATTATAGAAGTTGTCAACTCCTCGGTCCGATCATGGATTATGTGTTGCTGACACTTATCGCACTTAGCTATGTATTGCTCGAAATCTTGTGCCATCATGGGCCAAAACTACCCGAGAGTTTGAATCTTCTGCATGAATGAATGTTCACTAGTGTGATTTCCACCGGCTCCATCAAGTGTTTCTTGGATAACTTGTCTTGCCTTGTCATCGTGAATACAAGTGAACAAAGTACCATTCTTACTACGACAATACAATTTTCCATTGACTTGCACATAGAAAGCTCACTTGGCTTTGAGCCTCCATCATGTCCATCTACCTTATGGCGCTTCACCATCAATGATGTAAGCAAGTATCTCGTCTCGCCATATTGTCTTTGAAGTGGGTTGAGAGGGATTAGGCATTTCTATATTGGGTTAATCTATCATACCGGTAATTGCGGACATAATTACAAAGTCTCCCTTTGATAGTTGGATATTTGGTTTGTGTGTACTTTTGACCAGGATGATTCGCCTTTGAACAAGATTTGGTTGTTGATGCTAAAGCTGCTAAGGCATCAAGTGAAGTATTTTTTGCTCAAGGAATTTTGTTAATCATAAAATTTAACTCCTTCGTCAGATCCTTTACGACTTTTAAGTATGCTTTCATCTGGTCATTCTTAGCATAGTCGACTTGGATGGCTACCAACTGTTAGTCACAATAGCATTCCATTTGGGCTGCTTTAATTCCTTTTGCAAGCTGGATCCCGACGATCAATGTTTCGTACTAGGCTTTGTTGTTGGATGCTAGAAAAGCTAATCGGAATGACTGCTCCCAAACTTCCCCGGTTTGGCTTTCTAGTCGGATTCTGAATCCAGATCCATGTGTGAAGATGAAACGTCGACAAAGAGCTTCCAATTCTGAAAAGTCTCGTCTGATTGCAATGGTTCCAACTCGGGAGCCAACTTGATCAAAAAGCAGCTAAAACTTGAGACTTTGTGATGGTTCTTCCTTTGTACTCAATATCGTACTCGGTGAGTTCTATAGACCTTGTTAATCAATCTTCCTGATTGATTTGGACTGTGCAAGATTGTTCGTAATGAATGGTTGATGAGAATGATGACTGTGTGAGACTAATAGTACGGTCTCAACTTCCTTGCCGAGATGCAAATTGCTAAGGCAAGTTTCTCACTTGTCAGATATCGAGATTCTACTCTATCAAAAAACTTGCTGGTGTAGAAGATCGGATGTTGAACTCCTTGATCTTCTCAAAGTGACACACTACTTAGTGTTGATATGAAGACCACGATGTATAAGTAGGGTGGTTCTCCTTCTTTGGGTTTTGCCAGGATTGGTGACGTTGACAAATACTCCTTCAACTCGGAAAAGGCTTCTCGCACTCTTCATTCCACTTGAAGTTCTTGTTTCCTCGCAACAGTGGATAAAAGGGGAGGCATTTATTCATTGACCGAGAGATGAATTGGTTCAACATGATGATTTGTTCCGTAAGCCTTTGGACTTTTTGCCTATTTCTTGGAGAGTGTAACTCTAGAATTGCCTTGATTTGTTTTGAGTTCGCCTCAATTCCTCTTTGAGTGACAAAATAGTTGAGAAATTCTCCCGAGGTTACTCCAAAAGTGCATTTAGCCATGTTGTGCTTTATCTGATATTCGTTCAGAGCTAAATGATCTATGTGATCCTTAACATTTCTGGATTTGACTAGCATGTCATAAGTATACACCTTCATTGTCCGATCGAGTTGTACAGCTAATATCTTGTTAACGAGTTGTTGATAAGTTGCTTATACATTCTTCAGACCGCAAGGCCTAAATTTGTAGCAATACATCCCTTGCTCAGTTATGAAAAAGTCTTTTCCATGTCTTTTGGGTGCATTATGATCTGCTTATATCCCGAGAACACATCCATGTATGGGAGGTGCTCATTCCATGTTGTTGCCTCGACGATCCAATCGACATTTGGTAAAGGAAAGCTATCCTTTGGGCATGCCTTATTCAAGTCAGTATAATCTACGCAGAGTCACCATTTTCCATTCTTCTTTGGTACTATGCTGAGTTGGCTATCCACTCATGATATTGTACTTTGACAATGGATCTCACATCGGTTAACTTCTTGACTTCATTGATTACAGTTTCGGTCCTCTCAGGGCCTAGCTTTTGCCTTTTCTTCTTGATAGGTTTGTACAATGGATCAATGTTTAGTTTATCACTTTCTACCATTAGGTCGATCCCAAGAACGTCCTTCACTGACCCATATCCCCTAGGGTATGGATACCTAAATGTTCCTGAATTTTGTGGCGTCGGACCTGTCTACATCTTTTCCAAATTGGATGGATGATGTCAAAAAATTTATTTGTTGTCGTGAAACTTTCTCGTAATCGTTTAAAATTTATTTTTGTTTCTGCATTCTAAATTTCTGAGATTCTTTGTCAAAAAGGCTCAATCTGCCTTTGCTAAACTTTTCGGCAAGTAATTCTTGCAGTTGTTTACATTTTGAAGTTGAGTGGCCGACTCGGCTTTGGAACGCACAATACTTGTTTTGGTTATAAGTATTGTTCCGTGACTTTTTATCAGCTAGACTGCTAACTTCTCTGGCTTGAAAAGCCATAGAGGTATTTGCCCTTCCTTTATTGTGATGATCCCTTGACTCTTGGTAATCCTCTCTCGACTCTTTTTCTCGAGATACGTGTTGAGTTTTCTAAGTATTCGCGAGGATTTATTTTTCCTCGATGTACTCTGTGTGTCTTGCTGCTCTACAAAGGGCATCTTGGACCTTAGTTAGCCGATTTACGAAGAGGTCTCTATGTAACACCTCATCTTTAATCACCCCACTTCTCAAAGCTTTGATTGTAATGTCATCACTGACCTTGTCTTTAGTCATTTTTGTTACGAAAACGTCCAAGGTATGATTTCAAAGACTTGTTGTACTCTTGCTTTAGAGATTGTAACTCTGCTATTGTGGTGTCCTGGTTGATGAATATTGCGTACTTTTTCATGAACAATTTGACCAATTGATTGAAACCCTCAATCGACCCTATTGACAGCTTTGTGAACCACACCAATGCATCTCCCGCCAAGTTTTCTGCGAAAAGTTGACAATACGCTGCATTCTCTTGATCTGGATGGTAGCTTCTTCCACCCTTCATAACGTTGAATGCACTCATAATCTCCAACGGATCCGTCGTCCCGTCATATAAAAGGTAGCGTTATCTCGGTCTACAGTTTACTGAGATCTTTCTCAGCCTGCGCGAGAATGGAGAGTTGTGAGGTTGGGTCAAGATCCACCCAAACTCTGGCGCCGAGCTAGTCTTGTGATGGAATGGTGACATAATTTCATCCATCATTCTGAAGACGGTCGTGGCATCCCACGCCGCTAGCACTTGCTGCATGGGTGCATTCTGTGCAGAGGTCTAACCTTGTCTCGGAACGCTGGTCAGCTGTGAACTCGGCGTATTCCCAAACAAATTCCTCTACACGTTGACTAGTACTTCTTTGTTCCGTTTACTAGCTTGTCTTGGTAGCATGATGATTCTGTTTACCCTGAACCTTGCTTTGATTCGATCAAAGCGTTAGGCGTTTTTTATATATGCTGCTTCTTATAGTGTTAGCAAGTTCCGCACTAGAGTCTCAAGAAATGGCGGCTCAATGGGTGGTCTGGGGAGTTCTATGACTCCTCGAGATTCTTCTTGGTTGTCCTCCAAGTTCTGAACAGGGTTCAGAGTTGAGCTGTGAGCCAGGTCTGCTTATTCTTGAGGTGGATCACCAACTCTTCTCGCGGGTGAGTGAACTGTAATGTCTTCTCCCGATTTTGTTGTGATTAGCGATAACCTTATTTCTTTTGCATAAAAAATCCTTTGATTTCTTCCCCACATACAGCACCAATTGTTCGAGCAGGATTTAGTACAATCATTCTAAATCTAGCTCGACTTTATGTAGGGAAAATGAGTAAGGGTTCTAATCAATTCAAAGAGTAAGGAGATTGCACCAAGTGAATGAATGCTGAGTTGTATCTTATTGCTTATGCTTGAATGCCAAAAAAATTGGATCCATCTTGCAAAGGACCTCCACCTCTATTTATAAGGCATATAAGCGGCTACAACTTATTTGAAATGAGAAAGATTACATTTCTGCTTAGATTCGAAATTATCTAAAAGATCTTTGCTAGTTTTTGGAAATTTTTTATATCAGAATAGGAAAATTTCCATTTTTTTGCAATGACGTGTCGTCCGAATTCCTCCGTCTCTAACAAGTTGCCGAGAAGAAATTCTTCCGAGTTGGTACAGCCAAGATGAGTCTTCAGATGATTTGCGGAGTTCAAGATTTAGGAATTCTTTGAACATTGATCATTTCTTGTGGATCGAAGTAGGATCTCGGATCCACCTCCAACATTATTATTATTATTATCTTTATCTACAAAATATTGTTAGTTTGTTTTAATATAAATATATAAAGATTTGTTTTAACTTAAATATATAAAGATATAACAATTAAATATAATAAAAATCTAACATATCAAAAAAATAATAAAAATCTAACATATCAAAAAACCTAAATTTTTTTTGATAAAGTATATTATGACTTAAAATGTAGATGAGTTTATGTTGGAATCTCTGCTAGAAGTCTAAATTTAATAAAATTATATTAGATATGGGGTTCTTGATTCGGTTCCACTTTGGATTCATGTTTAATTTTTTGGGTATGTAGATTTAGGACTCATTCGAGTATTTTATCGAGTTTGGTTCATCTTTTTCGAATTGATTTTGATTTTGATTTGAGTTTTGAGTATTAGGTTCAGGACTACATGTTATATTAGTCTATTTTGATATTTCAAATGTTTTAACAAATTTGTTTTTAAAAAGACATTATGATAAAATTATAATCACATAATTCTTATTTTGAATACCGTTTAATATATGTTAATTAATTAGTTAATTAGACAGCACTATAATTTATAATTATATGAGATATTATTAGTTATTTTTAACTTTTAATCTGAAAAGAAAAATAATTATTATAAATGTATATTCTCCTCTCTCTCTTCTCTCTTTCAAGATCTTTAAGAGAGAGATGACAACCATATTTCTATGGTTCTGATCTATCACTCCTCTTTCCCTTTCAGAGATAGAGGGAGGAGAGTAACTCCCGGGTCTTTTTTGGTCGCCGATCATCTACATATCTTTCTCCTCCTTCCTTTTGATGTTAGAGTGATGGGAATTCTTATCTCATATCCAATCTCTGATCTTCCTCCCGGATTGCATCTCTGCTTCATCGGCCTTCTTAATTAAAGTTGAGTTCTTGGCTTTCTTCCTTACCATCGGTAGCTGCACATCTCATCCTCTTCTATGTCGGTTTAAGCGTTGAGATCTAAATATCTCTGGTGGGTCGCTAGAGTCGACTTCGACGGCGTTGGTGCCTCATGAAAGCAATGACTGGTAGTAAAGAAATCTAATAAGATCTAAACCTGATACAACTCTAATGTTGATTTGGAATGATAATTGAGCCTCACCAGTACAAATTCAGACATTTCTTAAAGGTTGTGTTTTGTCAACAGGATTGGCATGGAGATTGAATCGGGTTAAGACATCTCTAGAGAAACTTATTCTATGGTCGGTGCCAAGCAACATAAACCGCAGTGGCTTCATAAACCCTAAACCCTAAACCCTAAATCTTAAACCCTAAGCAAATAATTTTGCCATCTTGTTTTGACGGTTTGCATGTCTGTTTTTACACCATCCTGCCACCTCGACCACCACAACTCCAATATTTGACACGTTGAACTTACGATAGGCTTCAAGAATGTTGGATATTTTCACTTTTATTGGGCCTTTTAATATGTAAACGTTGTCAGATCCAATGATCCAAAATTTTCCTTGATTTAGTTATTTTTAAAAAACTAGATAAAATATATCTTTAAATAGATTTCTTCAATATTTAGATAATCCTAATCAAAAGAAACTTCCTAACATAAAAGAAATCTTAATCTAAAAGGAAATCGGGAATATTAATTGTTAAAAAATTAATTTTAACAAAAAGTAATTTTCATTACTAATCGTATTATATAAAAAAATATTATACTAAAACTTTATTTTTATAAAACGAAGTATTATTATTATTATCTTATTATATAAAGAAGAGTTTCTCAAAGTTAGGAATTAAAAAGATTCTTCCATGTGTCAAATCGAACGATCTTATTATATAAAGAAGAGTTTCTCAAAGTTAGTAATTTAAAAGATTTTTCCATGTGTCAAATCCGACGATCATAAAATTTTTGGTGATATATTTAAAACAATAAAAAAAAATTGTAACTATATCACAAAATATTTATATCTATTTAAAATCCTATTATATGAAGGAACCAAATCCTAACATAAAAAAATAAAAATAAATAACTAACTATATCATAATCTTAAAATAATACTAATGCTGTTAATATTCTAATAGAAAAATTAAATTCATTAAACTAATTATAAAAATT
>OVBA01005369.1:0-20088 GCA_900406435.1 Lepidium aucheri
TAACTCTAGTTCTAGATAACTCCTAGAATCTAATTAAACCTAATCTTCTTAAGATAGCTTGCACTTCAAACTATTCTCTTGATCTTATCATCAAGCTTATCTTCAACAGTTATCATATTCTATAATATTGTACCAGCAGTTTTATCTTCACGTATGACCTAAAATACATAAAAAAAATTGTAATCAATACTAAATTATTGTCAAGAAGATTTGATTTTGGAAGACAAATAACTCACATGCATCATATATGGAGATGTTAATTTCTTTTGTAAGTCCTTCCCAACCATTATAACATTTGAGTACTCTGATCACACTTGCGAGTTATGATTGTCTGTTACATATGAAGTTCTTTGGTTGTGCAAGTGAACATCTCCAAACAATTAAGAGATCCTCACTCTACTTGTGACAAGACACATAAAATATTGACGAAATGATGTAGCCTTTACTTTTTCAAATCCGTTTTCAACAAACAAGGATTATACCATGAAAAACCTTTAACTCAAGGTTTCCTTTATCAAATGATAAATGGGTTTCCAACTCAAAACCAATTGACAATTAGTGGATTGGCCCCTAGTTTATATATATTAGATTAAAATGGTCCTAACTTTCGATGTCAGACAATTACATTCTAACACGCCCCCGCGAGATGATAGGTGGTATAACCGAACATCTCGAAAGACCACAACATATGCATCATCATGATACATGCATATTGGGCCAAACCCACAACAGACGCATATCCTCATGCATGTCTGATGGGCCAGAATCTTGGGCTCTGATACCATGATAAATTATGGGTTTCCAACTCAAAACCAATTAGCAATGAGTGGATTGGCCCCTAGTTTATATATATTAGATTAGAATGGTCCTAACTTTCGATGTCAAACAATTACATTCTAACTTCAAAAGCCTTTGTTACATGTTGGGTTCTTCGTCGTGACAGCTACCAATGAATACCATCGTACACTCGTATTGTATAAATGCTTCTTGATTTTCAGCTTTACATAATATTTCATGGAAGGTGTTGTAATAATATTTTATTTTATTATATGGATAAAAATGATGTCTTCAAGAAAATTGTTGAGCACTTTGCCACTATTACATGTCAAACGAAATCTTGAAAAAACCAATCATATCCGACAAATTTCATAAGTTCTGTTATCTGCATACCGAGACACAATATTTACCAGAACTGCGGTCAGCACGTTTTATATATTCATTTTGATGTGATATTTTTCTCTTTTTTCCAACATTCATTATCATGTGTTCTTATCATGGTGAAAACGAAATTTGGATAATTACTAACTGTTCATTCAAAACACTTAAAAACTGTGTACATGATCATGATCACCATTAGCACGATCAAAAACCCTAAACTTTATTTTATTGTAAATAGTGAAATTATTTCAGAGAAAACACTTTTTTCTTAATCAATTTTTAGCATTTATATTAGAAATCTTTATGAAACGATATAATAATTATACTGAAATGAAATTAATATAAAGTATCATTTTCAAATATAATTACAAGTTTATTTACCTTGTGCATTAAAAATAATATAAAACGTTATACTACATATTTAACAAAATTATTATAACATTACATAGTAATGATAGTTTTATTTAAAGAATGATAGCTTAGTATTATCAAACAGATAAATGGTATTTAAATATAAATAATTTACTTACAGACGTAATAAAATAAATATTTTTATACATATATATATAATAAAATAACAATGCATACTGTTCTATTAGAAAACAAAATTAGTGTACGGAAAAAAACAGAATTTGTTTCATTTGGTTATGTTGACATTTTTTATTTGTGTAGTGTCACGTTTACAATCAACCCACGAGAATAAGAAAATAATATTTTGAATATTGATAGACACCTTTTGAAAACTTAACTATATTCATTAACAACCATTGTAAACCAAAACTTATCTTCTCTTAATTGAAGTAAATTGTTAGTTTTGTACCTATGAGTTTTTTCACTTTTTATTTATCTTTCTATGGTGTCTTTCCACATAACCAATCATACCCATCAGAAACAAATTTGAAAGTTATTTATCATACTTATAAATAATAAAACATCTTACATCTTGCAAATAACAAAATTTTGTACCACCAAAAAAAAAGAAAAAGCAATTAAGAGAGCAAGATACAATTACTCTATATGAATACAATGACAACACTGCATTATCGATAACAATTCTTACTATATTTTAATTTTTTTGTTAATTTCAGTATGACCTATAAACTTTTCATATTGTTGTTTATAAAAATCGTTGCTCACATAATCAAAAACACATAATCGTTGCTCACATAATCAAAAACACTATAATAATGTTTATTTCTTTAGAACAATTGGATGGTGCATTCTCTTCTTATAAAGTTAATGTTGATATGGCTTACGAAGAAAAAATTGGCGGTTCAACTATATTAGTCGTTACGATATGTAACTCTACTACGTAAGATTCATCATTTCAATCTTTTTACTTTAATACCCTAAACTTTATTTTAACAGATCTATCTGTTAAGAAGCTAGACTTTTTCCATGCATTAACAGAAAAACTCATCACAAGTCCTTCACCCCATACAATTTTAAATAGTATATATTCCCAATTATAATATATCAAATATTATAACAATACTATTACTGATCCATAACAATTGGGAGTTCTCTATTGATGTGTATTCATAAGTACTATAAGCATATATGGATTATTGGAGGGCTATACCAACACTACCAATTCAATAAACAATCAATTTTTTGAGAAGGTTGATTTATATATGCTTGTAGCAAATTAAAGTAGTAATACAATTATTCAACATAATGGTATCTAAAAAAAGAGAAATTACTAAAAATGACCCTTTCGAAATATCATTTTTCAAAACATACGCCATGATAACTATTTCTCTCTCCCAATTTTCAAAGGAAAGAGTAAGTTTTGAAAAGGGTGTATGCCAATAGGGATTTTTTTTGAAAATCCCCCATCTAAAAACTGCATTATTCAACGGATGCAGACTTAGTCATCTTAGAAGGCATGGTAAGAACATTCTCATTCTCTATTATTTATATATGTAAATTTTCATAATTTTACGTATTATATTGTTGTTTATTATTGCATATCAAGTTTTTATAAGAGATAATGTTATTTAAAAATAATTTTTCAGGACTGTGTTTATTTAAAACATTATTTTTGTGTGTTTGTTTTTTTTACAGATAAGTATACAAAATATTAAAATGTTTGTTTATGATTCTGCGTTAAACTTATATATGCTTATAAAAATAAAATCAACAAGAATTTTAAAAAGAATTAAAATTCACATGTTAATGTTGATAAATATCTGTAAAAAATATTTATCATGTGAATTGCTAGAAGATTACACTAATAATATTTTCAATACTTTAAATTAAAAAAGGTTTCTATGACGTAATTATATGTATAATAATTTTTTTAATGTAAAGTTAATTAAAGAAATGATTTAAATAGTACTTTATATAATATTATATTTTATATTTTAGAAATTTTAGTTTATACAAATTTATTTTTCACATATCCAATTTTTTTTATCTTTAGTGTTTTAATATAATAATGAGTATTAAAAAACTAATTATTAATTTATAAAATCAAAAATTTAGAATTAATTAAACTAAAAGTATTATGTGCGGGAAAATTACCTAGTATAATAAAAATAATTAAATTATTATTTATGGTCGGATTTGAATAGAGTAAAATTTCCCGGAAAAAAGAATCGAGTAAAATTCAAAAATAACAAAAGATGTTTTTGATTCCTAGATAATTGAATTACAAAACTGATTTCTTAGCTCGTAGCGTTAGAGGGTTTTCCAAAAATGTAATAACTTAACTTGAATTTAGAAGATGATTTAATTCGTTCGATATCACTAACTTTAGTTAAATGAACAATTTTTGACAAAAGAAACCGAGTGTGGTAGACGTGATAAGGTACACATTTTTTATCGGTAGGTTATATGGTAGCTTATTAGGATTTTTAATAATAAACAAAATATAATTTTTAGTTTTATGCCGATAAGTTCGATGATATTACAAATTCTATTGACTCATGTGCTTCTTACCACTTGTTTAGTAACTTTATATTGATAGAGAATATTGAACAAGCACTTATACTCTCATAACCGTCTAACTCTCTTGTTATTGACTTATGTGCTTCTCATTGATTGTTTAGTAACCTTAAGTTAATAGAGAACGTTAAACTAGCACTTATACTCTCACAAACCATCTAACTCTCTTGTTATAGACTTGTGTACTTCTCACCACTTGTTTAGTAATTTTAAGTTGATAGATAACGTTGAACTAGCACTTATACTCTCACAAACCATCTAACTCTCTTATTATTGACTTACATATTTCTCACCACTTTTTTACTAAGAAGTAAGTTGATGGAGAATATTGAAGTAGCAGTTATACTCTCACAAACCGTCTCACTCTCGTGTTATTGACTCATGTGCGTCTCACCACTTATGGTCGGATTTGAATAGAGTAAAATTTGCCGGAAAAAAGAATCGAGTAATATTCAAAAACAACAAAAACTGTTTTTGATTCCTAGATAATTGAATTACAAAACTGATTTCTTAGCTCGCAGCGTTAGAGGGTTTTCCAAAAATGTAATAACTTAACTTGAATTTAGAAGATGATTTAATTCGTTCGATATCACTAACTTTAGTTAAATGAACAATTTTTGACAAAAGAAACCGAGTGTGGTAGACGTGATAAGGTACACATTTTTTATCAGTAGGTTATATGGTAGCTTATTAGGATTTTTAATAATAAACAAAATATAATTTTTAGTTTTATGCCGATAAGGTCAGATGATATTACAAATTCTGTTGACTCATGTGCTTCTTACCACTTGTTTAGTAACCTTATATTGATAGAGAATATTGAACTAGCACTTATACTCTCATAAGCGTCTAACTCTCTTGTTATTGACTTATGTGCTTCTCATCGATTGTTTAGTAACCTTAAGTTAATAGAGAACGTTAAACTAGCACTTATACTCTCACAAACCATCTAACTCTCTTGCTATAGACTTGTGTACTTCTCACCACTTGTTTAGTAATTTTAAGTTGATAGATAACGTTGAACTAGCACTTATACTCTCACAAACCATCTAACTCTCTTATTATTGACTCACATATTTCTCACCACTTTTTTACTAAGAAGTAAGTTGATGGAGAATATTGAAGTAGCAATTATACTCTCACAAACCGTCTAACTCTCGTGTTATTGACTCATGTGCGTCTCACCACTTGTTTAGAGAACTTAACTTGATAGATAACGTTTAAGCAGCACTTACTACTCTCACAAACTATCTCACTCACTTGTTATTGACTCATGTGCTTCTTACTACTTGTTTAGTAATCTTAAATTAGTAGAGAACGTTGAACTAGCATTTATACTCTCACAAACTTTCTAAGTCTCTTGTTATTGAATTATGTGGTTCTCACCACTTGTCTAGTAACCTTTAGTTGATAGAAAATATTGAACTAGCACTTATACTCTCACAAACCGTCTAACTCTCTTGTTATTGACTCACATGCTTCTCACCACTTGTTTAGTAACCTTATGTTAATAGAGAACTTGGAACTAGCACTTATACTCTCACAAACCGTCTAACTCTCTCGTTATTGACTCATGATTCTCACCACTTGTTTGGTAAACTTAACTCGATAGAGAACGTTTAAGTAGCAGTTACTACTCTCACAAACCGTCTAGCTCTCTTTTTATAGAGTCATGTGTTTCTCACCACTTCTTTAATAACCTTAAAAAATATATTTCATAAAATTTATATGATAAAAATATGTATATTATTTATTATCTAAGCTGATAGGGAGATTTTCTGTATATGTAATTTGATTTTTAAAATAGATTTAAACTTAAATAAATCCTGAAATACATATAAGTATATTATTTCTTTTTGATCAAACGACATAAGTTTATTATTGTCATTGTGATGTAATATGTAGACTATGTTAGTAATTTAATGCTATTAGAAAAAATGATGTTATTATGGATTATTTTTAAAAAGTTTAATTAATTATGAATGATTCATTAATGAATTAGGTGAAGTATGTGCTATAATTTTGTAATGGTATTTATTGTAATATTTTACACAATTAAAGTTATTTTTTGTACTGTTTAGCAATTGCATCCTCTTTTAATATAATTGATATTTAAGAAAATATAATTAATTATGAATGATTCTTTGAATTGAGTGAAATATGTGTTATAGTTTTGTAATAGTATTTATTGTAATAGTTTACAAATTAAGGTTATTTTGTAATTTTTAATAATTGCATTTTCCTTTAATATAATAAACTAGAATTCAACCTACGTTATAGCGTGGGATTTGATTATTTTTCTACCCGTGTTTATTTGGTTCTTAGATCCATGTTGATATTTTGAATATTATTTTCGAAATGATGTTGTAGTGACCCAAAATTCGAACTGAAATCAACCCGTAGTAGAAGAATCTAATTCGAACCATACCCTACAAAATACTTCATAAGTCCTATGCCTATATATAATTTTAAAAAAGTTGAACTCAAATTGAACCAATCAAGAACCAAATTTTAGAGTTTGTTAATTAAATCTTTAAAATTATGAATTTTAATATAAAAATACCGGACCGAAACTCGATCTATATCGTACCAAAACTATATTCAGAAAATCAAATATCGTAATATATGTCTTAAACCAAAGTAACCAAAATACCAAATTAGATGAACTGAACCCGATAAAATACCAGAATCCAATCCAAACATGAACCAAAACTGAATCAATAACCAAAATCGTAACTGAAATATTTTTTCATTAAATTTTAGTTTTTAAAAAAATCTATTAAATATTATTTTTTATATAAAAATTTGTAACAGAACTATCTTTATCATGTTATTAAGGGCTTGTTATAAACTTAGGTTAATATTATCCTATAGTTTATAACATGTTCAAAATGAAAGTATCTAGTATTTTAATATATAAGATATCTAAAACCCAAACTCATTCTATACTGAACAAAATTCTATTCGAGAAAAAAAAATATTTGAATAAGTCTAAAATCTAAATAATCAAAAACTGAATTAGATGAACCGAACCTGATAAAACACCAGAATGTGTCCTAAATCTATTTACCTAGAAAATTTAATTATAACCCAAACCGAAACCGAATAATTAACCAAATTTGTATTCGATATGTTTTAATTAAATTTTATCTTTTAATTTTTTTAAAAAAAATTAAATTGTTATTAATTTTGTATTTTGTATATACATTTGTAACAAACCCATCTTAATTCTATTTTTAAGGGTGGTTATGAACCTTAGGTTAATTTTATTCTATAATTTATAATACGGCTAAGATGAAAGTGTCACCCGCTTTAATATATAAATATATATATATATATATATATATTGTTTAAATTGATAGGAAGGTTTGTTGTATATTTAAGTTGATTTTGAAATATATTTAAACTTGAATATATTATTAAATACATATGAGTATATTATTTCTTTTTGATTTAATGATATAAGTTTATTATTATCATTGTGATATAATATGTAGACCATGTTAGTAGTTTTATGCCAGTAAAAAAGACCATGTTATTATGGATTATTTAAAAAAAATTAATTAATAATTAATGATTTATTAATGAATTGAGTGAAGTATGTGTTAGAGGTGAATTTGAGAGCCTACTTCGGTCCACGGAAAACAATTAGTCAAATGCTAAGTAATAAACTCGTTGAAAGCATCGAAGCCTCAAGTCGGATATCCTCATCAACTAGGCAAAGTCTCTTCTTGAAAAGTGTTTCAAACTTGAAGAGAAAACAGATGACACGTCAACCAAGCAAAGAAATAAAAAATTTCCTATTCCGACATGGAAAGTTCCAAAAATCTAGCATGAATCTTCTAGATACGATCTTATCAAGCGAATTGTAAATATTCCTTTATTCAATTTACTATATAACCGCATCTATAATCTATAAATAGAGGAGAAAATCCTTCGAAAGAGGGATAGACTTTTTGACATACAATAATCTAATAAAGAACTTTCTACTTGGCAATCATCTTACTTGTTTTAGGGTTTAACTTCTTTTGCTCAAATTCATCTCACAAGTGTCCTTGCCCAATGTTCCCCCTTTAAATCAGGAACCTCGGATTCTAGACCCTCGGTGCTAGAGCCGGTTCCAACAGTTGGCGCTATCTCTGGAGACGACATCGAAGGACATCTTTACAAAAGCAAAAGAAAGTTCTCTATGGGAAAAGATGGCCGCAGGCGAAATCACCATCAACTCACCAGAACATAGGGAGTATCACCCTAAAGAGCATGTTGATCTAACTAACAGGTCATCTTTGAATTCAACTCGAATGTAGGAGGAGAGGTGTGAAGAAACTCGTGATGTTACTAATCTTCCCGCACCACCTCCGGGATCACCGTCGCTTGGAACCTTAGTGCGCAATCTGATCGCGCAGCACGAAGATTCCTATCAAAGAAACATAGAGAGATTCAACAGTATTGAGCCTCATATAAATGAGAGTAGTCTTCTGACTACGCAGATTAATAGGCCACACAGAGAAGTACTGGCCAACGTACAAAGGAACCTATTCAGAGGAGCACTGAGTCTGTAACCAGCAAACATCTCAATACGAGAACACTCTACGATGCAAAGCATGCCTGGATAGCATGCCCCGGTAACTTTGGACACGACAACCGTACAAAGAAAGATGGACGACATGAAGTCAAAATTCTATCCAGCTACCAGCTTGGCACCCGAGATTGAAAGAATCCTTGCTCAAGCTAAAAATTCGCCATTCACGTGAAAATTGAAAAGAGTCTCGGTGAACAGAAGGTTACGACTTTGATACCCTTTGTATGACAAGAACACGGATCCAGTGGGGTTTATGAGTGCCTTCAACGTCATGATGAACGGGACCAACTAAAGTTTGGATCTTGAAGACGCAGCTTACTGTCGGCACTTTGCTGAGAACTTGACCGGCGATGCTTTGGTATGGTTCACCAAGTTTCCAGCTGGGTCAATCGAGAGCTCCAACCAACTTGCGAAGTTGTTCATGAAGCAGTATGTCCTATTCGCTAACCAGGACACCTCGATAGCGGAGTTGAGATCCTTGAGGCTAGGTTTTGAGGAGCCCTTGAAGTTTTACCTCGGGCACTTCAAGAAAATCCTTACAATGGCTAAAGTCAATGACAATATGGCCATTGAAGCTCTCCGAACCGGAATGGTAAGCAATGAACCTCTCAAACGGGACCTTTTCATAAATCGACCCAATACGATCTCAGATTGCTCTTTGTAGAGCGGCCATGCATGCAGATTAAGTGGAGGAAAAGCAAATCCTTGCTCAAAACCATGAAACTTAATGCAGCTAAGGAACAAAGAAGTCGAAAGAAGGACATTATGAGCTGAGACAACATAATAGAAGAAAAACAACCACAGCAACAGCTTTTTAAGTCGGAGAGAGTGGCAATCCTCGTGGAAAGTCATTCAATAACACCTACAACCAAAGCAAGTAGTGCGTGTTTCATAACAAAGCAAGTCATTCGACTTCAAAGTGCAAGTAGCTGCAAGAATTTCTTGCTGAAAAATTCAGTAAGAGAGAATTGAAGGTCTCCAAGGAAGAAACCCAGAAGTTTAGGGCTCAAAAATGGAAGGAAGACAAGTTGTGCGAAGCAGCTTTTAAGGCAGCAGGTCCGAAATGCGACGCCCCTGAAACAACCAAGCGATAGAAACTGGTAGGGGACACTGCTTAGTTTGGTGAACCACGAGTTGTTGTCGGCATAATCATGAGTTTGGATTACAGTTTTGCGACAACACCATCCGTTCAATCAAGAAGTACAAATGGAAAATTTTCGATTCAGTTAACATACAACCATGAGGGGAGAGTATGCGGACGATAGACTCAGAAATAACATTCACAGCTGAGGATGTTGAAGGAGTTAGTTTTCCGCACAATGATCTGATAGTCGTCAAATTTTGAATTACCGACTGTGATGTCTCACGAATTCTTATCGACACTAGAAGTTCTATAGATATAATCTTCAAGGAGACAATAGACAAGATGGAGTTGCCAGATGCTCAACCTAAACCACTGGACAGCACTTTGACCGCATTTGATGGAAACACAATCAACATAATTAGAACAGTAAAACTAGCAGTACGAGTTGCAGGAATCACATGATGCATAAAGTTACTCATTGTAGATAAACCACCCATCTACAACATGATCCTGGGAACGCTCTAGACACACGCAATAAAAGGTGTTTCATGCAGCAATCATCAATGTGTTAAAATTCCAACAAGTGAAGGAGTTTAAACACTTTGAGGAGATCAAAAGATGTCTTGAACTTGCTTCATCGCCGAGTTGAAGTTACGAAATAGGTCATGCATGATCACCGCATCAGTAGGAGGAAAAGTGTTATCAGAACCTCCTGCTCTTGAAAAATCAAATCAATCAACTATAGAATTGTCAACATCGACTTGACATATTCGTCAAAGTGCGTGAGCATCAGGGTTAACATGAGCAAACCGATCAAAGAAAGGTTGATTCAACTCCTGGAGAAGAATGTGACAACGTGTGCATTGCCAACGAGTAAAATGCCCAAAATTAATCCAGCGATTACAAGTCACAGGTTGAATGTCGATCCGACATACAAGCCAATCAAGCAAAAACAAAGGAAGCTAGGACCATAAAGAACATAGACCATAATTGACGAGGTCAAAAAGCTAATTGAAATTGGATCCAATATGGAAGTTCAATATCTAGAATGGCTAGCCAATTTGGTAATCATCCCAAAGAAGAACGGAAAGTGGCAAGTCTGGGTCGACACTTTACTGACCTGAACAAGGCTTTCCCAAAAGATAGCTTCCCATTGCCAAACATCAACCAGATTGTCGAGGCAATCGCAAGGAATGAATTACTTTCGTTTATAAATGCTTTTTCAGGATACAACCAGATTTAGATGTACCTTGATAATATGGAGAAAACTTTGTTCATCACGTAGCAAGGAACTTATTGCTACAAGTCATACCATTCGGGTTGAAGAATGCGAGAACAACTTATTAGCGGTTGGTGATTAAAATGTTTGCCGATCAGCTCGGACAAACAATAGAAGTATACATAGACGGCATGCTGGTCAAGTTCCTAAAAGCGGAAGATCATGTCAATCATTTAGCTCGTTGCTTCCAAACATTGAACGAGTACCAGATGAAGCTCAACCCGACAAAATGCACTTTTGAGGTAACCTCAAGACAGTTCCGCGGATACATAGTCACTAAGAGGGGTATCGAAGCTAATCAGAGTCACGGAAATCCAGAAGCTACCTTCTTTGAAGAATAAATGGGAAGTATAGAGGCTGACAGGTCATATAGCAGCCTTAAACCGTTTTTTATCCCGCTCAACGAATAAATGCCTCCCATTCTACAACTTGCTGCGTGGAGATAAGGATTTCAAGTGGGATGAGACTTGTGAGAAAGCTTTTTCTGAATTGAAGGAATATCTTTTGACACCACCAATTCTTGCAAAACCCGAAAACATAGAGCCCTTGTACTTGTACATTACAGTTTTCGCATCGGCAGTAAGCGGCGTCCTAGTTTGAGACGACAAAAGAACCCAACACCCGATCTTCTATATCACACTGTTGTAGTGTTTACAAATCACATGTTGCAAGCAATACTACATAGTCCAAACCAATCCGGGCGATTGACCAAGTGGGCGATTGAGCTTAGTGAAAACGACAATGAGTTTAAAGGGCAAACGAGTGCAAAGTCTTATGTCTTACCTGACTTCGTAATCAAAATATCCCAGGATCTGGAGCCTATAAAATCAGACAAAGTTCCCCAAATATGGAAGATAAACGTAGATGGATCTTCGTCTCATCACAAGTTAGGAGTCGGTATCCAACTAGAGAGCTTGATAGGAGAAGTTTTGGAGCAGTCCTTTCAGCTTGCTTTCCCGGCATCTAACAACAAAGTAGAATACGAAGAATTGATTGCATGAATAAAGTTGGCCAAGGGGGTTGGAGCAAGCGATGTTGATTGTTATTCCGATTCCCAGCTGGTTGTTAAGAAGGTTAACAAGGGCTACGACAGGAAGAATGTTTGTATGGAAGCTTATCTTAAAGTCGTTAAAGAGCTGGTTAAGGATTTAAAGTTCAAAATCAATAAAATCTTCAGATCCGAGAACACTTCCACCGATGCTGTAGTATCTATGACGGATCCTATTCAAAAACGAATAATATAAGTATAGAGTATAGACCGTCTGAGTATAAGTTTACCAAAAGGAGACCTTGAATTTGTCTTGGCTATAGACGATATTCATAATGAATCTAACTCTAAGATGACAGATGTTCAGCAGACAAGCAAACAAAAGGTTGATTGGTGAGACGAGATCCTCGCGTACATTCTTGACGGTGAAACGCTAGAGGATAAATGGGCAGCTTTCCATCTTAAATCCAAGTGTTCATTCTATGCCCAAGTCGACAAAAAACTATATTGAAATTGTACGAACGGAGTACTACTTACTTGCATTCATGGTGATGAGATTGACGAGATCATAAAAAGGACACATGACGGAGTTGGTGGAAGAAAACTTGTTCGGAAAATTAGGACGCTTGGTTACTACTGGCCAACTATGGAAAAGGATTGTGCTCAATATGCAGCTATGTGTGAAAAGTGCTAATGACACGTGCATATCATCCATGCCGCTACCAAAGCGTTAACTTCAGCAATTATGCATTTTTCGTTCATGCGATGAGCAATGGACATAGTATGCCCATTACCATGTCTCGAAAAAACGCTTCATGCTTGTTATGATGGATTACTTCTCAAAGTGGATCGAACTAGAGGCTTATTCGCAGATCAAAGATAAAGATGTGATCAAATTCGCATGGGAGAATATCATCTGCCGACATGGGTTACCTTACGAGATTGTGACAGACAATGGCTTTCAATTCATCTCGGCGAAGTTCACCAACTTTTGTGCCAAATGGAATATTTGAGTAAGTAAGTCGACTCCTCAAAACCCACAAGGAAATGGACAAGCAGAGGCAACGAATAAGCAAATTCTCGATAGTCTCAAGAAAAGGCTTTCTGAAAAGAAGAGAAGTTGGGCATCCGAGTTAAATGGCATGTTATGGACACATCGTACTATGCCTACACGCTCAACTGAATGAACTCCATTTCCTCATTCTCACAAGATGGAAGCAATGGCCCCAGCCAAGATAGCTATACCGACTTTGCGTCGAGAATGTTTTCTAAAAGACAAAAATTCCAACAATGACACTATGGAAAATAATATGACAACTTTGAATAAGAACGCGACGAAGCACTTCTCCGAGTACAGAATTATCAATAGCAAGCCGCAAAGTATTACAATAAGAAAGTACGTGGAAGACACTTTGCAATAGGAGATCTCATACTTTGAAAGGTGTTTGAGACACAACTAAACTTAAAGCGGGAAAACTCGGTGGTAATTGGGAAGGGCCATATATCATTTACGAGATCATGAAACCCAAAGTTTACAAGATTGCCACCATGGATGAAGCAATGATTCCTCGAAGTTGGAATTCCATCATTTTGAAATGATACTACTACTAAGGCCGCGCCAACTCGGCGAACTAAATGTGTTACTTGACGCATCTTCATTTAATTTAGTATGTTCTAAGAACTACGTCTTGGCTAGATCCCTTCACGTTATGTAGGTAACCTTCAAGTCCAGCTAAAACGAAGCAAAATATTTACAAGTCCCCTTCTTGGGTTCAAAAAAAGGGGGCTACACCCTAAAAATTCCTAAAAGACAAGATCATATTCTCGCAAAAACAAGAGCAAATTATCTTGCCTTTTACCTGAGTCTTAAAACCTCACTGAGTCTAAATCTCTAAAAACATCTACGAAAAACTAGTTCTTATTTTAAGCAATGTCCTAAAACCTCACCGAGTATAACCTCGAAAAACTTTAACGAGAACTAATTCTCACTCCTAAGTCAAGTCTAAAAGACATTGTTCAGCTGTACCGAGACCAATTTTTCATAACACTGACGAGATCAAGTTCTCAGAACTTTTGCACCGAGAATCTAATTCTCACCGAAAGACAAAGCATAGCTTTGTACAGATTTACCGAGATTAAATTCTCATAAACAACAAAATCTATTCTCAACAAAAGACAAAGCATAGCTTTGTACAGATTCACCGAGATCTATTCTCAACAAAAGACAAAGCATAGCTTTGTACAGATTCACCGAGATTAAATTCTCTTAAATGAGGAAACATAGTTTTGGAAAGAAAGACGAGATATTTTATCACCAAAAGACAAAACATAACTCTTTCCCTTCTCTCTTGGGGATCGAGCACATCAGTGGGAGAAACACCTTCCCGCCGGATCGATAACATCTTGGCCGGAGTGTAAACGCATGTCTCTCACCAAGTTCTTTTCCAACTCACATATTCACCAGGATAAAAATCTCAATAAAGACAAAACAAAGTTTCTGTATAGATAATCTAGAAATTTTCCCCAACGAAATTTACGAGTATAGTTTTCGAGGTCAAACTTCTTAAAACTTAAACTGAGTCTTAAAATCTCAGATTTAAAAGTTAATATAGCGAAACTTATCTTCCTAACTAAACGAGATCAAATTCTCTAACTTGGGAAGAAACTCGGGTAAACACGTGCAAAAATAAGAAAAGATTATGGGAACTAAAATTCGTAAAATTACGAGTCAATTATTTGACAAATTTTCATAGTCGGATTATGGAAGTCCTAGTCGAATTCAAATATCATATTTCAAGGTAAGAATGTCATTCATTATATAGAAAAATTAATTACAGAGCAAGTACCTATTACAAGAATAAAAAAGTTGTCAAAGAGCTAAGCGGCCGTTACAAGAATCAAGACAATCACAAAGCTGGGAAAACTCAAGGAGCTTCTTTGAGTCTACTTTCACCGGTATTAGAAGCGTTGCCCACTTCAAAAACTGGGACGACCAAGTATCCGGGAAGCAGTAGCGTCAAACTCTCCCTATTGATAAGTTCCTTGAACTCTGTCATCTTAGTAGATATCAAGTCGATAACTGCATAAGGAATGTTGACACCCCAAGTGGAAAGCAATTGGAGAACATTTGTCGACCCCAAGGTATTGGGCATACGACAAACAGGGCTCGAGGTTCCTATCCTGATTGCTAAACTGAGCAGCAATTTGGTTAAAACGATAAGAAATTTGATTGTGGAGATCCTTGAAGACCCTTTTCTTTTCAATAATCAAGGCCTAACAAAGTCAAGATTTAAAATTCTCCCTCATTGATTCAACCTCGGTTAGTAGCTCTTGAGCCTTGTCGCAAACCTTCTTGGTAGACTTGAAGGCAACACCCCGATCAGACTCAACACAGTTGAGCAAGTCTGACGACGCTGCATTATGTTCCACCAACTTAAAGACGTTCCCACGCTCTACCTTCAACTCATCTCTGACACGAGCGAGTTCTTCCTCAGCGGCGGTAAGCCTGGACCTGGCCTCGACCACGTTGAGGGGATTGTGGCTGGCTAAGGCAGCAAGAGTCGGATTCCTCCGAGTACTACTCTCCGTGTTGGCAACACATCTCTCACGTTCCAACATGATGTTGTTCAAAAAAGAAATAAACTGCAAGCATATTGGAAAAGCAGAAGTTAGAAATATAAGCAAATAAGAATACCGGAGTAGTATTCAGAAAACAACATGAACCCGGAGCAGTAAGCAAGTGGCCTCCTCGTACTCCTCACGATTCTTCATCTGATCCGAGGAAGGAAGATGCTCCAGAGTAGTTCTTATCTGGCTCATTAAGTCAGCACATTCTGTGCAGAACTCCAGAATCGAGCGAGGATCAGTGTGATTGTGGTTAAAACAAAAGTCGAGAAAACCTCATTTCCTACCGTGAGAGACGCTTGAGTAACCACCACTACTGGCTCCTCTAGGAGAGTTGATCCTAAGCGGATCAGTTTTTCCCCTTTTAGCAGGTCGCGAAGTTTTGTGACCAGATTCATAAGGGAATTTGATAGTATCCCGAGATCGAGCACCAAAGGGTCTAGAAAGCCTGCAAGGACCTTCAGAAGGGCGAGCATTCATCCCATCGAGCGTAGAGTTCGACCATCTTTGACACTTGGGAGTGTAAAATCATCAAGACCCATTTTAAAGATGTACGAAAAAAATTTGAAAAAGTTTGAAATCAAAAGAAAATAAGAGAATAAAGACGAGAATAACTAAGGAAAATTTGCAAAGTTCAAAAGTAAATGGTAAAATAAGGAAAGCCAAAACAGCGCGAATTAGTAGTCATTGTTACCAACTAAAACTTTATTCCTGAATCCTTTAAATACAAACATTATTTACAGAATGTAATTTTTATTAAATAATTTAGATATATGTTAAAAGACATAGGATGTAAATGTACAGTAGACATACTCAAAAATAATTCTAAAATTCATTTATATCGTCACAAATTCATATATATGGCTAAGTCGACAGCTATTAAAAAATCATCTAACTTTTCAAAAAAGAGTTACAACAAAATCTAACAATGACAACAAATTTTTAGAAAACTTATTTCATTTATCTTGACACGTTTAGTGTTCTTTGTAAACAGTATATAACAATAATAATAAGAATAAATACTAACAGTGATAATATAAAATTGCCCAAAATGCTAACAGTGGATAGTATAAAATTGCTAAAAAATGCTAACAATATAAATAATTGCAATGCAAAAGGCATGTATAAAACGAGTTAACAAATATATGTATATATATATATATATAAAAGATGGGTGTGATTTTAAAAATAGATTGTACGGATTAAAAGGCTTTTTTAATTATGTACCTATAGATTAAATAAATCTAATGAAAAAAAACGAGTACAGCGCAGAGTAATGCTTTTCTTATGTATAATTATCAAATTATGTAGGTAACCTTCAAGTCCACCTAAAACGAAATAAAATATTTACAAGTCTCCTTGGGTTCAAAAAAAAGGGGTTACACCCTAAAAACTCCTAAAAGATAATATCATATTCTCGCAAACACCAGAGTACATTATCTTGCCTTTTACCTGAGTCTTAAAACATTACCAAGTCTAAATCTCTAAAAACGTCTACGAAAAACTAGTTCTTATGTTCAAGTAGTGTCCTAAAACCACGCTGAGTATAACCTCAAAAAACTTTAACGAGAATCTAATTCTCACTCCTAAGTCAAATCTAAAAGACATTGTTCAGTTGTACCGAGACCAAATTTTCGTAACACTAACGAGATCAAGTTCTCACAACTTTTGCACCGATAATCTAATTCTTGCCGAAAGACAAAGCATAGCTTTGTACAGATTTACCGAGATTAAATTCTCATAAACGACAAAACATAGTTTCGTACAGAAAGACGAGATCTATTCTCACCAAAAGACAAAGCATAGCTTTGTACAGATTTACCTAGATTAAATTCTCATAAATGACAAAATATAGTTTTGTAAAGAAAGACGAGATATGTTCTCAACAAAAGACAAAGCATAGCTGTGTAAAAATTCACCGAGATAAAAATCTCAATAATGACAAAACAAAGTTTCTGTACAAATAATCTAGAAATTTTCTCCAACGAAATTTACAAGTATAGTTTTTGAGGTCCAACTTCTTAAAACTTAAACTAAGTCTTAAAATCTGAGCTTTAAAAAACCATATAGTGAAAGTTCTCTTCCTAACTAAACACGATCAAATTCTCTAACTTGGGAAGAAACTCGGCTAAAAACGTGCAAAAATAAGAAAAGATTATGGGAACTAAAATTCATGAAATTATGAGTTAATCGTTTGACAAATTTTCATAGTCGGATTATGGAAGTCGTACTCGAATGCAAATATTATATTTCAAGGTAACAATGTAATTTATTATACAGAAAAATTAATTACAAAGCAAGTACTAATTACAAGAACTAAAAGTTGTCAAAGAGCTAAGCAGCGGTTACAAGAACCGAGACAATCACAAAGCTGGGAAAAATCAAGGAGCTTCTATGAGTCTACTTTCACCACCGGCGTTAGAAACCTCACGCACTTCAAAAACAGGAACGATTAAGTCTCCGGAAAGCAGCGGCGTCAAACTCTCCCTATTGATGAGTTCCTTGAACTCATTCATCTTAGCGGATATCAAGTCGATAACCGCATAAAAAATGTTGACACCCCGAGTGGAGCAATTGGAGAACATTTTTTGACCCAAATTCTTGGGCATATGACAAACGGGCCTTGAGGTTCCGATCCTGATTGCTAAACCGAGCAGCAATTCGGTTAAAACGATCAGACATCTGATCGTGGAGATCCTTTTCTTCTCGATAATCAAGGCCTCACAAAGTCAAGATTCAAAATTCTCCCTCATTGAGTCCAACCCGGTTTGTAGCTCTTGAGCTTTTTCACAAACCTTCTTGGTAGACATGAAGGCAACACCCCGATCAGACTAAGCACGGTTGAGCGAGTCCAACAACACTGCATTCTGTTCCACCAACTTAAAGACGTTCTCACGCTCTACCTTCAACTCGTCTCTGACACGAGGGACTTCTTCCTCAGCGGCGGTAAGCCTGGACCTGGCATCCACCACTTCGAGGGGATCGTGTCTGGCTCAGGCAGCAGGAGTCGGATTCCTCCAAGTACTACTCTCCATGTTGGCAACAGATCTCTCACATTCCAACATGATGTTGTTCAAACAAGCAATAAACTGCAAGCATATTGGAAAAGCAGAAGTTAGAAGTATAAGCCAATAAAAAAAAGAGTAGTATTCAAAAAACAACATGAACCTGGAGCAGTAATTAAGCGGCCTCCTCGTACTCCTCACGGTTCTTCATCTGATCCGAGGAAGGAAGACGCTTCAGAGTAGTTCTTATATGGCTCATTAAGTCAGCATATTCCATGCAGACCTCCAGAATCAAGCGAGGATCAGTGTGATTGTGGTTAAAACGACAGTCGCGAACACTTCTTTTCCTTCCTGGAGAGATGCTTGAGGAAACACCTCTATCGGCTCCTCTAGAAGTTGATCCTAAGCGGATCAGTTCTCCCCCTTTTAGCAGGTCGCGAAGTTCCGCGATCGGATTCAGAAGGGACTTTGACAGTGTCCCGAGATGGAGCAGCGGGGGGTCTAGAAACCCTACAAGAACATTCAGAAGGGCGAACATTCAAACCATCGAGCGCAGAGTTCAACCATCTTTGACGCTTGGGAGTTTAAAATCATCGAGACCCATTTTAAAGAAGTATGAAAGAAATTTGAAAGAAGTTTGAAATCGGAAGAAAATAAGAGAATAAAGACGAGAATAACTAAAGAAAACTTCCAAAGTTGAAAAGTAAATGGTTAAATAAGGGAAGCCGAAACGGCGCCAATCAGTAATCATTGTTAGCTACTGAAACTTTATTCCTGGATCTTCTAATTACAAATATTATATACAGAATGTAATTGTCATTAAATAGTTTAGTTATATGCATAGATATATGATAGGTTAAAAGACATAGAATGTAAATGTACATAGACATACTAAAAAAAATAGTACTAAAATTCATTTATATATAGCTAAGTTGACAGCTATTAAAAAATCACCTAAATTTTCAAAGAGTTAAAAAAAATCTAACAATGACAACAAATTTTAAAAAAACTTCTTTCATTTATCTTGACACGTTTAGTGTTGTTTGTAAAAAGCATATAACAATAATAAGAAGAAGAAATAGTAAAAGTGATAACATAAAATTGCCAAAAATGCTAACAGTGGATAGTATAAAATTGCTGAAAAATGCTAACAATATAAATAACTGGAAGGAAAAAGGCATGTATAAAACGAGTTAGGAAAAATATATGTTATATATATAATATAAAAGATGGGTTGACAAAATAAAAAAAGATGGGTGTCATTTTTTGAAAACCTTTTTTCAATGAGAAAAACGAGTATAGCGCAGAGTAATACTTTTCTTAGGTATAATATATCAAATTAAATCTCATATTTCCTCTCATGACCAGCGATAAATTAGTATAAATAAGCATAGAGAGGTAACGGGATTATCACACATC
>OVBA01005370.1:249-19930 GCA_900406435.1 Lepidium aucheri
CCAATCACATCGAACCGAGAATTCTCCACCGAACCGATCGTGTTCTAACCGAACCGGCCGGCGTGAGAGAACCACGCAGATCGCGCGATCCGTTCCGACCGAACTGGTCCGTTCCGACAAGGCTGTCGGATCCGACCAGTTCTGTCCGAACCGACCGGACTGTCCGATCCGACAGTTCCTGTCCGAACCGACCGGACTATCCGATCCGACAGTTCCTGTCCGAATCGACCGGACTATCTGATCCGACCAGATCTGTCCGATCCGACCGGACTGTCTGATCCGACCAGACCTCTCCAATCTGACCAGATTGGTCCGAAAATCATTTTTGACCCAAAAACTCTTCTTTAGCTCATTTTTCATGGTTTTTCATGCTCTTTCTCATTTCTTGGGTTTCCAATGCCCATTCTCAACCCTTCTAAACCAAATGTCCAAGTTTGGCTCGTCCCTTTACACCATATTCACATTTCACACCTCGGGTTTACGGATTTAACAAGTTTAGGTATTACAGTTTGTCTCTTGTGCCTATAAATAGAGAGGTTAATTGTAAACCTCATTCTCTAAGAACTTGGGAAAAAGTTTTAGAGAGATTAGTAAGTTGAGCCTTAGGTTATCGATTAGGGTTGTTGAAATAGATTTAGGTTGGTTTCTCGAGTAGAATAATACCAACAAGAATAGTTCTTTTGTAAGAAAAGAATATTGCTTAATAAATCGTATTTCAAAGTGATCTAGTCTATTGTTGTTTGCAATTTTAGTCGAATTCTCTGCTTTTTCAATTGGTATCAGAGCGGTGAGCTGCATAACGTTTGTTATTGTTTGCAGGTGTTAGTCCTGAGGATGAGATGGAGAATTCACAATAACAGTTAGTTATCGTTACAAAAACACTTAAGTTGAATCCAGACAATTATGGACACTGGAAAATCCAGAGGGTTCAGCATATACATGGTCTTGATTCTTATGCGTGGCTTGCGGTTGAAGAAGGTTGGGAACATCCTGTTGTCAAAGATGCAGATGGTGTTATTATCCCAAAACCTAGGAAACAGTGGACTGCAGAGGAAAAATCGTATGCTAAATGGAATTCTAAAGTTTTGTCAGTCATTTTCAGGTCTTTGCACAATAATCAGTTCGAAAGAGTACAAGGCTGTAAAAGTGCAAAAGAGGCATGGGATATTCTTGAAGTAGGCTTTGAGGGTACTAACAGTGTGAAAAGAACTCGGATTGACATCTGGGTGAAGATGAGACGGTTAAAAAATTTAGTAATAAGCTGTCACCTCCAGCACACGAAGCACTGATCTTGGGTAAAACGTACAAGGACAAGAAGTTGGTTAAAAAGTTCTTAAGATATCTCTTAACTAAATTCCATGGTCATCGATCAGCCCTAGAAGTGTCTCAGAACTCTGACACAATAAGATATGATCAAGTTATTGGTATAATGCAAGCATATGAGCTTCAGATCATGACAAAGGAAGAGACCACTAAAGGTAAGAGAGTTGATCTTGTATCTATAAAAACAGCTCACAAAAGGGAGTCAGTTGAAAATCTCGAAGAGCAAGGTAGATTATTTGTGAAAAAGTTCCTTCGGAAAGCTAAAAGAGAAAAAAGGAAGGAATATCAGGCGTCTGCTAAGCCAACAGCTAATAGAGACAACTACAAAGCTGACAAATAGTGCTTTGAATGTTAAGGTTATGGACACTTTAAATCTGCATGTCCATCAGCCAAGAGGAAGATGGCCATACAATGTTATGAGTGTAAGGGATATGGACATACCAAGAACGAATGCCAGTCCAAATTAAGTGGAAAATCAATCACAACTCCGAGTGATACTGATAGTGACATTGATGAGGATGATAACATTCTAAACCACTTTGTAGCTCATTTTGGCATTGTGGAAATGGATGATAATGGGGAAGAAGTAGAAAACGCCAACCTTATTCCCGAAGTTCAGAAGGCTGGTCTAAATCAGATTCCTACTAAACACCAAGGAACTGATACAGATGATTCAGAGTCTGATGACAATTTTGATATGACTACAGAAGATCAGATGGGCATGTTGGTGACTTCTTGGGTTAAAACACAAGACGAAAATAAACGTCTGATGGTAGAAAAACAGGTTGCTGATGAAAAGCTGCAACAAGCTGGGAATGAACTCAAAGATGTCTAAGAATGCAGATCTAGAAAGCAAATTGTTTGAGCAGATGAAGCAGATCAGATTGTTGTCTAAAGGAACAAATGATTTAGACTATCTATTGATTATTGGAAGGACATCTAATGATAGTTATGGTTTGGGTTATAAGGGAAAAGAATCTGCAGAGATGAAGTTTGTAAAGGCTACTGGTTCATCAGAAAATGTAGATCAATTCAAACCTTTGTAGCAGAAAGGTGGAATACGGCATCAACATCAACAACAACGAGCTGGTCTAGGGTGTAAATCTAAGAATAATCAGTATTATGGATCGCATTGGGATCATCCAGTAAAGTGTTGGTATTATGGCAAAGAAGGGCATATGAGATATCAGTGTTATAAGCTTCAATCTAGGGTTCAGCGAATTTAGAGACAACGAAAGTTTACTTTCAATGGTAAAAACAGAAACCAGATTTGGGTTAAGAAAATGGATTTGTTCTGCAGAGTGGCGTTCACAGCTGAGAAAAGTGATAATAGTAACTCAATGAGCAAGTGGTACTTTGATAGTGGTTGCTCAAGACATATGACAGGAGATCAAGCCTCTCTACAAGATCTTGAGATGGTCACAACTGGAAAAGTGACATTTAGTGATTGTGCTAAAGGAAAAATTTATGGCAAAGGGACTACGGGGAGTTCAAGAGAACCTAAACTTCGAAACATTTTCCTTGTTGATGGACTAAAAGCAAATCTAATTAGCATCAGCCAGTTGTGTGATATAGGACTCGATGTTACTTTTACAAGAACTGAATGTCGGGTTGTTGATGAGAAAGAAACTGTTCACTTAGAGGGAGTTTGTATAGGAAATGATTGCTATATGTGGGTTCCTGGTTCACATTGCATGGTTGCAAAATCAGAAAGTGAAGCTCAGATTTGGCATCAATGTCTAGGTCACATGAATTTTAGGACTATGACACAGTTATCTAACAAAGAGATCGTCAGAGGGTTACCAAAGCTTGAAATAGATCAACAGTTTGTATGTGGTCCTTGTAGCATGGGAAAACAGGTCAAGACTCAACATAAGTTTGTTCCGGATGTTAGGTCCAAGAGTCTGTTGGAACTTGTTCATATGGATCTGATGGGCCCTATTCAAGTTGAGAGTATTGCTGGGAAAAAGTATATTCTTGTTTTGGTTGATGATTTCAACAGATACACATGGGTGCGTTTTCTTCGTGAGAGAAGTGATTCTTTTGATAGCTTCAGAACCTTGGCACTTCAGCTTAAAAATGAACGTCAAGGCATCAAGTTCATTCAAAGTGATTATGGTGGTGAGTTTGAGAATGATCTATTTAAACATTTTTGTTCAGAACAAGGTATTGATCATCAGTTTTCAGCTCCACGAACACCACAACAGAATAGTGTTGTTGAACGTAAGAACAGAACATTGCAAGAGATGGCAAGAGCAATGTTGCATGCAAGTAATGCACCTAAAAACTTCTGGGAAGAGGCCGTTAACACTGCACGCTACATCATCAATCGTGTCTATATGCGAAAAGGAACTACAAAGACGTCCTATAAGCTGTGGAAGGGTTTAACTCCGACAGTACATTATTTTCACGTGTTTGGCTGCATGTGCTACATTCTGAATGATAAGGATCATCTTGGGAAGTTTGATTCTCAGAGTGATGAAGGTATGTTCCTTGGTTACTCAGGTTCAAGTACAACCTTTAGAGTGTATAATCATCAAACTTTAACAGTTCAAGAGACGGTGAACGTGGTCTTTGATGATGCTTCCATGTTTCGGCTGACACTTCAGCAACTTTATGAAAATGATGAGCCTCATTAGTCTGTAGAGTCTAGTTCAGGTGTTCGATCTACATAACAGGTTTATGTTCCTCCTCAAGTGCATTGGAATCACTCTAAAGATGTTATAAGAGAGATTCAGGGGGGAAGAGTTACTCGAGGAAAACAGATTGATTTCAAACAGCTTGCTGGGAATGCAACGTTCATAGCTTTCATGGTACAGAAGCAAGAAGCTGCTGAATCGATCGAGTATGCTTGTTTTGTGTCAAATATTGAACCCAAGATATACAAAGAAGCCCTATTGGATGAATTTTGGATTGCTTCTATGCAGGAGGAGCTGTAAAACTTTTCACGGTTAAATGTATGGATTCTTGTTTGTTGTCCTAAAGATATCAATGTTGTTGGCACCAAATGGATATTCAAGAACAAGTTTGACTAGGATGTGAATGTTGTAAGGAACAAGTCACGACTGGTTGCTCAAGATTACTCACAAGTTGAAGGTGTTGATTATGAGGAGATATTTGCACCTGTTGCTCGTTTGGAGTCTATCAGGTTTCTGTTTGGAATGACTTGCAAGATGGGTTTCAAATTGTATCAGATGGATGTTAAGAGGGATTTTCTGAATGGATTTCTTCAAGAAGAAGTGTATGTTTAACAACCTAAAGGGTTTAAAGATCCAAAGCATCCTGATCATGTTTTCAAGCTAAACAAGGTATTGTATGGACTCAAACAGGTACCAAAAGTGTGGTATGATTGGTTACCCACGTTTCTGATTGAGCATGGGTATACACGTGGAAGTGTAGACAAGACATTGTTTACACTAAACAATGTTGAAGGATTCATACTGGTGCAAATCTATGTTGATGATCTAGTATTTAGATCTACCAATCAGACGATGGTTGATAAGTTTGTTGAAGTCATGACTCAAGAGTTTGAGATAAGTATGAATGGTGAACTTAATTACTTCTTAGGATTACAAGTAAAACAGACGTCTAATAGGATCTTTGTGAATCAAAGCACATATGCAAAGAATCTGATTCAAAAGTTTGAAATGGAGAACAGTTAGGCAGCAAAGACACGTGTGGGGTCAAATGAAAAGCTCTCAAGAGATGAATCAGGAAAATCTATAGATGCTACATCATATAGAAGTCTGATCAGAGGGTTACTGTACTTGACAGCAAGTCGTCCAGATCTCTGTTTTTCGGTATGAGTATGTGCAAGGTTTCAGGCTAATCCTAAAGAAAGTCATCTCCAAGCAGCTAAGCGTATTTTGAAGTATGTGAGTGGAACACAAAGTTTTGGGATTTTCTATACAAAGGATACGATGACAAGCTTAACAGGGTATTGTGACGCAGAAATGGCAGGATGTGTTGATGATCGAAAAACACAAGTGGTGGATGTGGCTTCATGGGAAACAATCTGATTTCCTGGTTCAACAAGAAACAGAACTGGGTTTCTTTATCAACAGCAGAAGCAGAATAAATTGCGTTGGAAAGCTGTTGCACGCAACTTCTCTGGATGAAGTAGATGTCCGCTGATTACGGTACAGTTTCTGAACCCTTGCTTGTTTATTGTGATAATCAAAGTGCCATTAGCATTGCTAAGAATCCTGTACAACATTCTCGAACTAAACATATTGACACTCGTTATCACTTTATTTGTGAACTTGTTAAGGAGAAACTGGTTATAATTGATCATGTGAACACTGAATATCAATTAGCTGATTTGTTTACTAAACCTCTTTTTTTAATTGTTTTGTAGAACTAAGAACTGCAATTGGAATTTGTGAGTACTAAACGATGGTTTGAGGTTTTGTTAAGCTGATTTGAGACAGGAGCTTGTTTCTGGAAAAGGATGACACGTACTTGAAAAAGGCAGACATATATCAGTTTTGATCAAACAAGTGGAAAATAGCTGCCTGTCATGCCATCACAAGCTGATCTCTGACCTGAAATATTAAATGTTAGGAGAAGAAGGTCAAAGAGCTGAGGATAGCAAGTGTATACGAGTTGAGAAGTCAAGTGATACTTGTTACACAAATTTCAAAAATATGTGGAATATCTGAATCACTAGGTTGAGAAGTCAAGTGATATCTTTGATTCAGTTTTATGCATATGATGGAAGTATCGTACTTGTGATAGTCTGCCAAAACACATGATCAAGAAGGGTACATTAACTTGTAACAAAGTAATTATACTGTACTTGTGATGTTGCAACAGTCACATGATCAAGAAGGGCACCTACATCATCTAAGTATGCATATGTTACAATGTATGACTCTCAAAAGGAAGTTTCAGCTGCCTGATCTGTTTGATATTCTCAATACTTTGAAAAATGCTTGTGATAAAGGCATAATAGTATGAAAGTCTAGCCACCAAAATCTTGATTCTGATCGTACGTCTCAAAGAGTAGAGTGTGTGTTGTGCTTCACAGAATATGGGTTCTTTTTGGATGATCACTCTCAATGAAAGGTATGGTCATGTTCTTAAACTGATTTTGTGAAAAGCTAAATTGAATTTTTCACATGGTTTATTGTAATTCTGGGTCACTCAGGAGTTTGCTAGATGATCAGATGTTTATTGAAAAACGAAAATATGTTTAAACTCAGTTGTAATAAAATTGGCATTTGGTTATTCTGTTTCTTGATTGTGCTTATGCATCTTAGTACACTAATTGGTCAATCCTAGCGATTAAACAGACACTTGTTTGTTTTTGTCTTGATGTGTACTCAAGCAGAGGGAGATGAGAGTTTGACTATAGATGGATCATAATATCTAATTATGGGGGAGAGACATTCGAGGGGGAGCATTGCAGCAAGCAATTCATGCAGATCAGGAACCTGATTCAGAATAGGAACGTGATTGCTCAATATGCAGAACAAGAACCTGGTGATTCAAGCTACCACGTCATGAAGAACGTGCACCTGATTGCTGAAGATGCACATCAAGCCAGAAAAGGGGAGATTGAAGATGCATTATTATTGGTTATGTGAGAATTAATGAAGTCACAAGACTTCTTGGTTAATTGGAGCACGTGAAACTCTCATAAACTTGGAGAGGAAAACTCAAGTTTGTTAGAGAATATTTGGAAAATCTTATCAAGAGGGAAAAAAGGAAATTATCCTTTTTGATAAGGAGAAATTATTGAGAGTTTTTAGGACAAAAGGGTTTGTCTTGGCCTATAAATAGAGAGGTTAATTATAAACCTAATTCTTTAAGAATTTAGGGATAAGTTTTAGAGAGATTAGTGAATTGAGCCTTAGTTTATCAATTAGAGTTGTTGAAATAGATTGAAGTTGGTTTTTTGAGTAGAATAATACCAACAAGAATAGTTCTTTTGTAAAAAAAGAATATTGCTTAATAAATCGAATTTCAAAGTGATCTAGTCTATTATTGTTTGCAACTTTAGTCAAATTCTCTGCTTTTTCATACATGTCCAAAATAAAAATAATAAAAAATTTATGTAATTCTCTGGAATAGGTTTAGAGAGAAACATTTTGTTATAAATTTTCCTAAAAACCAGACAAAACGAAACAGTTCATTTCCGTCTATAACACATTAAGACAACATAAATCTGCTCCACACTGTCTAAAAATTACAGACAACAAAAAGTACGTCTGAAAACTATGTAGAATTCGAGACAGATTCGAGACGAATTTCCCATTTGCCCCAACCTGTAGTGGACTGAGTATTTCTGTCTGGAATCTTCTCAAAAGACCATTTGAGACAAATTCGGGACGCTTTTTGCTGTCTAAAATCTGTGTTTTTTTGTAGTGAATGTGTACTACAACATCATTTAAAAATCTTAGTGAGGAGGATGAGACCCATTTTATACAAGATAATTACTTAATCTCAATTAGCTTTTATGTTTGAAAGGTCAAGCTTGGATAATGTGCTCATCACACGTTAGATTCTTCACTACCTAAAACATTCAAATGCTTAGAAAAATTGCTCCTTAGTCATCAAAACCGACATTAGTAAAGCGTATGATCGCTTCAAATGTAGTTTTATAGAGAAAGTACTTACTCGTCTAGGTTTCCACTCGACTTGGAACTAATGGATCATGGAATGTATCAAATCTGTCACATATTCCTTCTTAATTAACGACACTCCAATGGGAAAAGTGATCCACCAAGGCAACCCTCTCTCTCCATATATGTTCATCCTTTGAAGTGAGGTATTCTCTGGCCTCTGTCAAAAAGCACAAGAAAGTGGGCAGTTACAAGGTGTTAGAATGGCAGAAAAGTGCCCCAAAATCAGTCACTTGCTCTTTACCGATGATACTATGTGTTTTTTTGCAAAGGAAATAAACAAAGCATAGTAACTCTTAAAGGATATTTTAAAGAAATATGGAGAGGCTTCAGGAAAATCCATAAACAAGCTCAAATTCACAGTCACCTTCTTTCTCAAACTGTTAAAGACATGATCAAACAAGAGCTACAAATTTCACAAGAATGAGGTACATGTAAATACTTGGAACTACCAGAAAGTTTTGGACAAAGAAAAAGAGACCTCTTTACCTTAATTTTCGATAGGATCAAGTTGAAGAGTGCAAACTGGGCTAATAAGTTTATATCTCAAGCCGGAAAGATCACCATGATGAAAAGTGTGCTTACAACAATCCCGTCTTATGCCACATCTTGCTTCCTATTGCCAACCACCCTCTACAAACAAATTCAATCATGTATGACCAGATTTTGGTGGGGCTCAAACCCCGGAAGAAAAAAATGGTTTGGATTTCATGGAGCAACCTGACAAAATCAAAGAAAAATGGAGGCTTCCGAAATATTAACAGCTTCAACATAGCACTTTTTGCTATAATGAGTTGAAGACTAATTCAGAATCCTACTTCATTGTTTGCTCGAGTCCTACTATCTAAATACTATAAAGACACCTACTTTATTCATTGTGCAGATAAATGCACTATTTCCCATGGTTGGAAGGGAATTATAAGAGGCAGAGACCTGATAGCCAAAAACATGGGATGGGCTATTGGGAATGACTGCTCAGTTCAGATCTAGAATGAGAATTAGCTCTTGATAACATTACAAAGAGCACCAGTTAGCCTTGTTCTGCAACAGTATGAGTCGCTCAAAATTTCAAACCTTATAAAACTTGGAACAAAATAATGGAACTTAGAGAAAATAAACCAAATTTTTCCTGATACTCCTAATGAAGTCATTCTCATTAAGCCAAGCAGTAAATGAGGTAGAGATTAGAAAATATGGCTTAGAGAGGTTACAAGTACCTATACTACTCGATCAAGTTACTCTGCAGATCTTGAAGAAGTGCACCTGACACTTCAAAACTCTTCCACATCAATCAATTGGCTGAAGGAAGTTTGGAACTTGAAGCTGCCGCCAAAGATTGCCTTACTCGTGTGGAAGGCATTATCAAGAACGTTACCTATAGGAGAAAGGCTTGCAAAAAGGATCAGCTCAGTCAACCCAGCTTGTATTAGATGTGGTGAAGAGGAAAATATACCTCATTTGCTGCTTCACTGCAGATTCGCTAGGAAAGTATGGGAGAATTCACTAATTTTGAACTGGAAGCAACCTCATAATGACACAGATTTCCTTCCAATATGGAAGAGTTTTAACCAAGCCCCATGTTTGCCTCCGACAGGACTCGTTGATTCTCCTCTTGCTGGTTGGATCTCCTGAAACCTGTGGAAGGCTCAAAACAATCTCATTTTTTTAAACACTTCGTAGAATGAAATCGATATGAACAAAACAATTGCAGATGCGAAGAAATAAAGCTTAGCACATAAGATACAACGAAAGTCAAAATCCCTCACTTGAGTCCTCAGACAGCTGGTGACAACGAGATCTGCTACTTTTCAGACGTCGTGTGGGACTCAAAGAACAACAAAGCTGGATTGGGGTGGACTTTCTTCATCAACGACCATCAAGCGATTAGTAGATGTATATCAATGGAGCGTGTCAGATCTCCTCTCGTGGAGAGAAGTGATCGAGGAGGCTTTTAATCTCAGATTCACCTCTCTAGAGGTGAGATCAGACTCACTATCTTTAATTTGAGCCATTAATTTTGGCTTAATACCATCGCAGATCCATGGAGTATCGTTAGATATCTCCGCTCTTCTTCCTTTCTTTACTTCGGGTGACTATCATATGTACCTAGAGAGAAAAACTCAATTACTAATAAGCTTGCAAAATCAATTTTAATTTCCTGTAACCAAATTCTAGAGTAGTTGGGAAATGAAATTATTACGCTTGACAAAAAAAAAAACTTACATAATTTCTATTTGTGCTTCTAATTTGGATGAGTTCATGCATATATCTGTGTTCTGATTTACTTTTTTTTCTTACAAAAAAAATTTAAATAATGTTTTTGTATAATGAAACTTAATTAAGCTAAAGTATCTTCAAACTTTTGGTATGAAAAGTAAAATAGCTTGTATTATTACCTTTTATTTATTTCACTTTATCGTCATTCTTAATGGAAAATTGTTCAAGTTGCCACAATAGCGCCAATGGTTTTGTTTATTTTCTTTACATATCTATTAAAACCAATCAATTTGCTGTATAAAGTCGATTCATAAGCGTTTTTGTCCACCGACTTGCTGTATAACAGTATATAAGTCGTCAATTCACAAACATCTTTGTCCATCAACTTGGATTTGGCTAAGCAAGAATATTTCTTATGGCTCTCAAATGGTTCATGAGAAAGAAAAAAGAGTAAGAAAGAAGCTTTTTCTTCATCATCATTCATGGCGTTCTCAATGCTTTGATCCACTCAATTTCGACTCGAAAATCGCCTGCACCTGATTTAGCTCCAAGAAAACTACCTCCTTGTGAATTAACAGATAGTGACATACCCACAACACGACCAGGATTCATCTCCATTTCTGCATCTATCACTTTTCCCTTCCATACTGGTAAGTAGCGAGCAAGAGGAACCTGAAGAAGATAAATGACAAACTTGGGTTACAAAAAAATCCCTTTTTTATATTAGTTGCTATGTAGAAGGAAGTATGAGACTTGCCTTAGCTGTATACAATTTTCCCTTTGGAGCAAAAACAAAAGCTTGCCATGAGTTATCTTCTGTATTTCCTGGCGAGTTCACCCAGTTCTCCGTATATATCTAAATGTAAATTTTCGGTTAAGTCTCCTAAAAAGGAAACTATGCTCCTTCAACCTCGACTTCCATCTGGAGTAATAAGGAAAGTGAGAGAGAAAATATGTAACTTACAGTAGAGATATAGCACCTTCCATCTCCTTTAAGCCTCAGAGCTATGGAATCATACCCATCAAGATCAATAAAACCATCAAACTACAGAAATGGGAAGGCGGTTTTAGTTGAGTTGTACTTAATTCCACTTAGATCCTTAGTTTTGACTAATGATGTGATGATTAGTACGTAAAGGAAAGATATGCTTTTAACCTTTTTCGACCGCATTCCACAGAAACCACTACGGTTGATATTCCTTTCTGAACCTTCTTTTAAATCTATGGAGAGGTTCCCAGAGAAAACACCTAGGAGGAGATGTAAGGTGAAAATGGTCAATTGCTAAACATAGTTAAAAGTTATAGACAATAATATGAGAAGCTTGAGACCCCAAACTTTCACCAGAGGCTTGATGAAGAGCCTAAACGGCTAAACCTAGATCAAAGTCTTCGAGAGAAATCATTTTTTTTGTTAAAGCATACTCAAGAACGTTTTATGCCTCCAGATATGAGCAAATCATCTCACTACGTTCAAGTCAAAGAAGCATACTTGGACTAACTTTCCAAGCTTATTTTTAAAATCTGCCTTGCATAAACTGGTTGTATCAGACTCAAGGAAAAATGAAATTAAAGGAAAGGCGAGAAACACTTGACCATCGTATACTAACCATAGGAATCTGATCCATTTTCTCCATCTTTAATTTCCAATGAAGCCGATGATAATCCTATAAAGTAAAGTATCCAACACCATAATGAGCACTGCAGATCACAATAATAATTCTTATGCAGAACGCATATTCAGAAATCTTATTCCATCTCGTTAATTTTTAGTACGAATCAATAATGAATCAAGATAAAAGACAATCTCAATACAAAAAACTGGTCCTGGCACATGATGATGAGAAGATGCGTGAACCTGTGGGCCTTTAAGTACCTCCATATTCAGAATCAGAATACAGGTGCCACTTCAGGTCTTCTTTTGAATTGAACTTGAATATACACTTCTCTACAGGCGGTACCCATTCTTCGAGTTCCCACGTTAGAGCTATAGTATGTGCATCGTGAAAATAAGTTAGAGATTAGCTAAATGATGCAAAGTAGAAAGGTTTCTCGTTTATCCCCTGAGAGACTAGTCTTGAAACAAAACCTTTACTTTTAAATCAGAAAGGTTACTGAATATGATTACGAACAAGAACAGGTATATAAAGTATTCATAAGTTTTATCTGCACGTCTAAATTGATACAAGAACAAAATACCAATAGCAAGAAATTTAGTAAGTTATATAAAGGAAGTGTTGAACATCGTAATTGACTTAAATGTGAAAGCAAAAGCAAAATGGAAAATACCCTTCTTTGTTGCATTCACCGAGGCTTGCAACAATGATCTAAACCGTGACATTTTTCTGAAGTTCCTGAATAGACCAACGGGAACAACATTAAGACGTTGATTGCTTTCCCAAGTGAAAATGGAGAAATATAGTAGAATTATATAGCCTAAGATGTAATAAGAATTCAAGCAGTGGTTGCAATACACATATATATTCGAAGGGACCTAAGTGCATAGTAAGTAAATTAACTGCAACCAATTCGAAGCCGAAGCTAGTGTCTCTTGGATTCATCTGAAGAAAAATTGAGCAGAACCCAATGGATTTTCCCTGACAATCTGAGAAGAACATTATCCATTGAGGCATTTTATCAAACATTTGATAGACTAAAATTGATGAAATCACATGGACCGACCAGATGAAAAAAACGAACGCCTAAGATTTTAGCAGCTAAAATTAAAGAACATCAGAGACATCAATCAACTGTAATGCAGGACCGAATTAAATCATACAGACAAAAGGATCAGTTGGTTTCACCTGAGTTTTATCGGCTAAAACATTCGGCTTTCTCTCTGTTGATAACACTCCAATGCGTACACACACACACACACGTGCGAACTCCTTAGCCGAACCAGCGAACCTCTTAATTTAGATAAGTCCCATTACATATTTGTAAGCCTAGTAAGGCCCAATACCATTTTCGTGTGTTCTCTTTTGTTAATCTTTTTCGTCTTAATTATAGTAGAAGTTTCTGACTTTGTAGTGACCTGAGTTGTAATATCTGTTATAATTGAAGTTGGATAAGGAGAGAGATGTAATGAAGAAGACAGAAGTAAAAGAAGTCCGATGAAATGAAGTTTGCGGAAAGGACACACCGAGTGACTTGTTAATCATTAGCATGTCGGAATCAATTAAGACGCTTCACTTAACTTAACAAAGAAACTTCCTTCTCTTCATTCATTATATTATAGTATTCTTTTCGAACCATATTTTAATGATTAGACCAACTTCGTACGTACTTATATTATTTAATTATCCTCTAACTAACTTCTCACTTTTTAATTATTTTCCGCGTGTCCCCTTTTTTGACAAAGTATTAATTGTTAAATATTCACTTCTTGTATTATTGCTTATACCAACATTACGTGAAATCGTCTTCCTTTTGTATTGAATAATACACTCGGTTATATTTGGTTCATATATATATATTAGATTGTTGATTTTATATGGTTATCTTTTAAGGTCCTGTACAGATTACGTTGTATATAACTCCAAAATTCATTCTATTTCCAGATTAACAAGAAATACATTTTCATTTAGCTCATTTCTTAATATAGTATCACAGCTTACTAGCTTCCGCCGTTTCTCGTTCGAGTAATTCCAACGATCATCTTCCTCATGAGCTTCGCTGCGTTCCGATTGCTCATCGAGCTTTACTTCTCGATCATTGCTTACGCTCTTTCGAATTTCTTTTGTTTCTTTCTTTTATTTCAGTTCTGAGTTTCTTTCTTGATTTTGACATCCGATTGTTGTTGATTCTCTTCGGTTCAACTTTCAACACAATCTTTCTTCATCGTTCTCCAATCCTATCATTAACGGATGGAGCCGATTACTTAGAATCAAGCAGCGAATACCAAAAATTTTACTCAATCCTCGGATCAGTATGAGAATCCGTTCTTTCTTCACTCATCGGACCATGTCGGGTCAGTTCTAGTCTCTGATCGTTTGAATTCAGGTTCAGACTTTCACTCTTGGCGTAGATCTGTTAGGATGGCCTTACATGTTCGAAATAAACTTGAATTCATAGACAGAACTATACCGCAACCAGCTAGTACTCATCGGGATTATGGATCTTGGTTGAGATGTAACGATATGGTATCCACTTGGTTGATTAACTCTGTTTCCAAGAAAATTAGTCAGAGCTTATTATTCATGTCTTCTGTAGAGGCAATATGGAAGAATCTCATCTCGCGTTTTTAACAAGATGATGTTCCTTGTGTTTTTGAAATTGAACAGAGGCTGAGTTCTATCCAGTAAGGTCCGATGGATATAAGTACTTACTATACATAATTAGTGACACTATGGGAGGAATATAAGAATTACATTGAATTACATGTGTGCACTTGTGGTAAATGCGAGTGTAATGTTGCAGCCTTGTGGGAAAGACTTCAACATAGAGGTCGAGTAACAAAGTTTTTAATGGGTTTGAATGAGTCATTTGAGCATACTAGAAGACATATTCTCATGTTGAAACCAATACCTATCATCAAAGATGTGTTCAATATGGTTGCACAAGATGAAAGACAAAGGAATATTAAGCCATCTGCTAGGATAGAGAATGGTACTTTTCAAACTGACTTTAATATTGAGATAGGTTCAGACAACAATGTCTATTATACAAGATAAATGGAGAATGTTGTCTGTGCTGCCTCTTATAACAAGAATCGATCACAACAATCTAATAGACCTTATTATACCCATTGCAACATATCTGGACATACTATACAAATATGCTATAAGCTTCATGGATATCTTCTAGGACATAAGCTGCATCAAAGTCAGTCCAATCAAGGTCAAGCTAATCAGAATGTTACTCACTCTCAGCACCCTGCTAATTCTAAGACTGGTGTTATTGCAAACACAATCACTTCAACAAATCCTCTACCAACAACGATTAGTTTGGATCTCAGCAAGTTTACCAGTGATCAACTTCAATCTCTTATCACTCAACTGAATGCCCAAGTTCAAGTTCACCTAAACTTTACAACTGAATCACCTGTAAAGTTTTCCAGTTAAGGTGTTATAGTCTCTTTACCTAATGGCATTAAGGTCCCATTATCTCATATTGGCATTGTGCATATTAATCAGAATCTGATCTTGCATGATTTTTTATATGTATCTACATTTAAATTCAATTTAATGAGTGTTAGTTCTTTGTTACATGACTATGGTCCTAACTATCGTGTTGCTTTTTCTTGTGACTCTTGCTTCCTACAGGACCGTACTCAGGCCTTGATGATTGGTAGATGCACACTTTTACATGGTCTTTACATATTGGAGACCAGTGATATTCCTGCTTATACCAATTCAGCTGTGTTTTGTGGTTCCCTGATAGAAGAAGGAGATTTATGGCACCGGCGATTAGGTCACCCTTCTCTTGCAAAGTTAGATCATTTGTCTACTATTTTACCCTTATCGAAACTGAAGTATCATTCTTTTCATTGTGATGTCTGTCCTCTTGCTAAACAAAAACATCTTCCTTTGTTTCTAATAACAATTTGTCTAAATGTGCTTTTGACCTTGTTCACCTAGACATTTGGGGTCCTTTTAGTACTAAATCTGTAGAAGGTTATAAATATTTCTTAACCATTGTGGATGATTGTACTCGACTTACTTGGGTTTATATGCTAAAGAATAAAAGTGAAGTTTCTGTCATATTCCCAGATTTTGTTAAACTTGTTCTTGTTCAATACAAAGTTAATATCAAGGCAATAAGAAGTGATAATGCTCCTGAGCTTTCTTTTTCTAAATTGATTAGAGTTAATGGCATGATTCATCATTTATCCCATGCTTATACTCCACAACAAAACTCTGTTGTGGAGTGCAAACATCAGCATTTGTTAAACGTTACTCGTGCTTTATTGTTTCAATCGAATGTTCCTCTTGTGTATTGGAGTGACTGTGTTCTTACTGCAGTATTTCTCATAAACAGAACTCCTTCTTTGGTGCTGAATAAGCTTACTCCGTATGAGCTTTTATGTCATAAGCAACCTGATTATAGTTTTTTGAAATGCTTTGGTTGTCTTTGCTATGTTTCCACAAATGATAAGGATCGTCATAAATTCTCTGCTAGAGCTATTCCTTCTGTGTTTTTAGGATATAAAGGCTATAAAGTCTTAAATTTGGATACTCATGAGATTTCCATATCTCATAATGTCATTTTTCATGAACATATCTTTCCTTTTAAGAATCAGCCTTCAGTATATCCTACTGTTGATTTGTTCCATGATGCTATATTACATGTTTCAATTCCGATTGATATTAATAGTAATCCTTCTATGCATATTAGACTTGATACTGTTGACACTGAGAATAGTGTTTCTGAACATATGAATTCTTATACCAATGATGTTGCTGATATGAATAATGCTGCATCCAGTCCTATTAGTTCTACCCCTAGTGCCACATCTTTAACAGGGAATGTAACTACTGAAACTCGAGAAGTATCATCAAGCAATCCTTAGCCAAGTCGACAAGTCAAAGCACTAGGTTACTTATCTGACTATCACTGCTCTTTACTTCAAAAATTACCAAAAATCTCTGATTCCAATCAAATTTCCGATTCTATTCCTTATCCTCTATCTTCTGTTCTTTCATATTCAAAGCTAAAACCTGCCTATCAGAATTTTTTTCTCACTTGTACACTTGAGACAGAGCCACAAAAATTTCAGTAAGCCATGACATATCCACATTATCCAAAGGTAATGGATGTTGAGATAACAGCTCTTGAACAAAATAGAACCTGGATAGTTGTATCTCATCCTCCTGGTAAACATGTCATAGGTTGTAAATGGGGTTATACAATCAAATATAACCCTAACGGTTCTATTGACAGATATAAAGCACGTTTGGTTCCAAAAGGTTACAGTCAAATGGAATGTTTTTTTTGCATGGTGACTTAGACGAGGAAATCTACATGAGCCTTCCACAAGGATACACTCCACCGGATGTACAATTACCACCTAATCCAGTTTGCAGATTGCACAAGTCCCTTTATGGCTTAAAGCAAGCCTCTCAACAGTGGTATCACTGCTTTTCTAATGTGTTTTTTCAAGCAGGATTTGAGCAATCACCAGCAGATAATACACTCTTCTTTAAACAAAAAGGAGCATCATTCATTGCTTTGTTGGTATGTATTGATGATATCATGATATCATCAAATGATGATACAGAACTTCAACACCTCAGAGATGCTTTACATAAGGCTTTTAAGATCAAATATATGGAGACTCCAAGGTATGTTTTAGGCCTCGAGATTGCAAGGAACATCACTGGAATTTCAATTTGTCAACGTAAATATGCTTTAGACATACTTGCATCCACGGAAATGTTGGCATGTAAACCTGCATCAGTGCCTATGGATCCTCATGTTCATCTCAATAGAGACTCGGGTACACTTCTTCAAGATGCAAGTCCTTACAGAGAGCTTATAAGCAGATTGTTATATTTGACAATCACAAGACTCGACATAACTTTTGCTGTCAATAATCTCAGTCAATTCCTATCATCCCCAACAGATGTTCATCTTGAAGCTGCACATCGAGTCTTACGATACATCAAATCAAATCTGGGTCAAGGTCTATTATATCCTTCTGATTCTGAGTTGTGTTTGAATGCTTTTTCAAATGTTGATTGGGCTACATGCCCGGATTCAAGAAGATCAATTATTGGCTACTGTGTCTACTTAGGCAAATCGCTTATTTCATGGAAATCTAAAGAGCAACAGACAGTGAGCAGAAGTAGTACAGAAGCAGAATATAGGAACATAGCCTTAGTCACTTGTGAATTGCTATGGTTGAGCCAACTTCTCAAGGGTCTACGGGTAACAGTTTCCAGTTTTGCGAAGTTATTTTGTGGTAACAAGTCAGCCATACATATTGCTACAAATCCCGTGTTCCATGAACGAACTAAACACGTGGAGGCTGACTGTCATACTATTCGAGATCTGGTCAAGAATGGTTTTATGAGATTGTTTCATGTTAATTCATCCAACCAACATGCAAATATTCTCACAAAAGCACTTCACCCAGGGCCTTTCCACTCTATACTCGACAAGATATCTATTTCAAGTCTTTTTCTCCTAAGTTCAGATTTAGAGACTTGAGGGGGGTGTATTAAATAATACACTCTTGGTTATACTTGGTTCATATATAAATTAGATCGTTGATTTTATACGATTATCTCTTAACCTGTTCTGTACATGTTACATTGTATATAACTCCAAAATTCATTCTATTTTCAAATTAACGAGTAATACAACTTCATTTAGCTCATTTCTTAATATTTTGGTCATTTTTTAATATTTTGGTTATGTGGTTGATTTTGTGAGAGACATCCTGCACATAGCAACTCCAAATCGAAATTAACAAAAATTGAAGGTTTTTTTTTGTCAATTTTAATGTATAACTCAAACATTAAATAATATTACGTCGTACTATACAATTTTCTGGAGTTGAATTTTAGTGAAAACAATTAAGATACTTTTCCATTATAACCTATAAATTCTAAATATTTATTTGTATTGTTTATCCAAATTTGACCAGTTTTGACAAAATGTTCAACATCTAATATGAATATATAAATTAAAAATAAAAATGTATAATATATCCCAAAATCTTTCGTCATCACCTTGGAGATTAATGTTATTCTACTAATAAATGTCTACAATTGTATAGAGGACATATACCCGTTTAACAATTTTTGGTAAGCAAATAGTATAAATATATATTATTTACTTCCGTATTTATGTAGTTTGGAGTAATTAACGTTTGTGATTTAAAGTATTTTGTATGGCTGAAAGTTCATGATTAATATCTGTAACTAGAAAGGAGGGTAGGGCCATTAATTTGGGACCAGGTCACCAACGCGTCATGAAAGCAACTTTATTATTTCCAAAAATAAATTGCGTATAATTCTCTGTTTTTTTTTTTTTTTTTTTTTTTTTTTTTTTTTATTTTTGNACCAGCTCAGTAGCCAAGTTCCTGCATAATGTAGATGGTGGGACTCGATCCCGAGACATGAAAGTGCGCCTGCCTATAAAGGACTTACTAATTGCCACTAGACTAAAGGCCACTTGCAACGTATAATTCTCAGTTTTATACCCAAAAAATATATATTTGAAATAGACACCATACAAATCATACGCAAGAAACATCATGAATGTTGATGCTAGGACTCAACACTCGTAAGAATTGTGGGACTTTGAATCAAATACTTTATTGAGCGAAAATTGATTACAATCGAATGTCGAATAACTCCTTTGCTTGACTCACAAGCTCTAGGGTTTTCTCCTCTATTTTTTTTATCCCTTTCCGAGACTATTGACTAGTATTTATAGGCTTTTTAGACATAGGGTTTCGGGAAATATTCTCTAAAGAATCCCCAAGGTTTCCGGCGAGCATGGAGAAGGTTGGTTGCTCGCCTAGTCGGCTGCGCTTCTCGTGCTTGCCCCCAAAGATGTTACGCGGCTCG
>OVBA01005371.1:0-20082 GCA_900406435.1 Lepidium aucheri
TATATATATATATATATGTGAATTATCCAGAACTATTTTGTCATACCTAAATCTAAAAGAAACCATAAAACAGTAATTAGCCAATTTGATTTGACTACTATCGTGTTGACTCTAGAATATCTAAGCCAAACTAAGCTATATGATTTACAACATTATTGGAGGTGGATCTGAAATTCTACATCGATCCACGAGAATAATAAATAATCGGAAAACTATTAAGTCATGAATCTGGCTATGAGTCATCTCGACTCTCGATTGACAACTCGAAAAGATTTCTATTCGGCGGATCACAAAACGAGAAGACAGACAACTCGTCGCTAAAGAGAAAAGGAAGTTTTCATATTTCGGATAAGGAGAACTTCCGAATATCTAGCAAGAATCTTTTCATATATTTACAAATCTAAATAAATGTAATTTTTCCTATTTTTAAGAAGTTGTAACCGCCTCAATGATCTATAAATTGGGGTGGAAGTCCTTGAGAAAAAAAACTTCTTTTTGGCCACTTTGAGTTCGATAATAAGAATTTAACGCAATCACCTCTTACTCAAGCAATCTCTTTTCTTCTCTCCAAATTTGTTCAAGAATTTTTGCCCTTTTTCCCTCTAATTTAAATAGAGCTTGATTTAAAATTAGTTGTGCTAAATCCTGCTTGAACAGTTGACGCCGTCTGTGGGGAAAACTTCGTTGGATTTCATAATCCAAGAGAAGAAAGAGATCGCCGAAAAGTAAGAATGTTAGGAAACGACGCTATCATATGTTCCCTAGAAAAGACAACTCCTGATCCAGCTCTACAGCAGACAGACCTGGCTCAAGGATCACCTCTGAACTCTGCTTAGAATCAGGAAAAATGTTGTGAGTCAACTTGGGAGGCTATTGAGCTTCCAAGACCTCCGAGAGAGCCACCATCACTCGAAGTGATGATATGAAACTTGCTACCAATGCAAGAAGCAGCGGATAAGAGAAACGCTGAGCGATTTTAGCATCTCGAAGCTAGAGAAAGGGTTAGTCGTGACAACTTGCAGCCCATAGAAAAAAACCGGCAGAGCAACGACATACTCGCTAGTGTGCAGAGGAATCTGTTCAATAAGACTCCAAGCATGCATGTGTACCAAACTATGGAACAAAGCCAGATCCCAACTCGGATCATTCCGGCACGCCCGACTGCAGAAGCAATGGATACTGCGACTATCTACAGAATGATAGAAGAGATAAGATCGCAATTCTATCAGGCGACCAACTCGGCTCCAGAGATTGGGCGGATCCTAGTCCAATCTCAAAACTCTCCATTCTCTCCGATAATGAGAAGGATCCTGGTAAACTGAACACCGGGACTATGTTGCCCATCATACGATGGAACAACAGATCCACTAATGTTCATGAGTGTGTTTAATGTTATATTGGGAGGTACAGATTACCACCCAGATTAATAAGATGCGGTGTATTGTCAACTCTTTGCCAAAAACTTGACTGGAGACGCGCTAGTGTGGTTTACAAAGCTACCAACAAGGTCAATTGAAGGCTTTAATCAACTAGCCGAGCTGCTCATGAAATAATATACATTATACGTTAACCAAGACACTTCCACGGTCGAACTGCAATCCTTGAAACAAGGAGTCAACAAGAATTTGAAGTCATACCTCGGGCGTTTCCAGAGGATAATGACCAAAGCCAAAGTCAGTGATGATATGGCCATAGAAGCACTAAGAACCAGAATGGTCAATGATAAAGCCCAGTGATGAGACCTCTTTGTGAATCGAGCAACCACATTATCAGATGTCTTATGTAGACAGCGAGGCATGCTGAGTACATCGAGGAAAAACAAATCCTCACGAAAACTTAGAAGGTTCAATGCGAATCTCGAGCAAAAGAACCGAAAGAGGAATTCGAGGAACTGAGACAACATAACAATCATGGAAGAGTAAACTCGGCTACAACATTCCAAGTCGGAGATTCAAATAGTTTGACTAGGAAGAAACCATGGAACAACACCTACAACCAAGGAGAGTACTGCCCCTTTCATGATCGGGCCGGTCGTTCAACCTCAAATTGTAAACACCTCCAAGAACTACTTGCTGAACAGTTTAGCAATGGCAAGTTAAGCATCACCGACGAGGGAACTCAGCAGTTTCGATTGCAGAAATGAAAGGAGGCTAAGTTACTAGAAGCGGTCAGTATGTTGGCCACTTAAAACAATGCTGCTAATGATGGAGTCAAGCGCGCAAAAAACGGACCCGAGATTCTGATATCGTAGAGTTTTATCCTATATCTCTACTGCAAGTGCACAACAAATTGAGTAGTAATCTATGGATCGTATCCACAAGGACCAAGTTATCACACTATCAATTCCGAAACTAAACTAGAGCTAAGACAAATAAAAAGTTGGTTGTAAACTGAACTGAAATAAAACTAACGATTACCAGTTAATAAATTAAAAATACCAAGCTTAGGAAGTTCATCGGGAAATTAGGGAATTCGAATCAGGAAACTATTCAGGAAACATTCATTCAACAATCTCAACTCAAACATGAAATTATAAACAATCCACTATCATGGTATCAATTACTATATCCAGCAACCTAGTGATCCTAACTATCGTTGGTACCAAGATGCTAATATGCATTATCGATCGGTCTGATAAGTCAACAATCAACCTTAACATCACCTATTGTGGTTAAGGATTGATTGCTCACCTAAGGAGGATCCAATTTCTAACAAGCTTTTGGAATGTTATGTAATCTAAGATCATAGGTTAATTAGCTACTCTAATCTAAGCATTACGGTTGTCGATTAGGTGGAGAACACATCAAGCAATACATATTTGTTCCTAATTCATCAATTATAGAAAATCCTAAACTTGATTTGGGAACTACTCAGGCATGGTGAAGAAGATCATATTGAAAGACATAATGAAAAACATAAAAGTAATTTGTATTGAAATAGGTGGGTTTAGAATTCTTCTCCAATTGTGTGGGGATCAAAATTCCTCTCCCAAAAACTCAATTACAGGTTCTGATCACGTAACAATAGATGTTATAAAAAATAATGAAAATTGGCCTTATATAGGTCCTAAAAATCGCAGGTGTAAAATAAGAAGAATTATGTTTTATCTTTGTCAGCTTTGAGGATCGATCGGTCAAGGGTGTGGATCGATCGATCAAGGTTCAGTGGTTGTTCTTCAAAAGGTCTTCCTCAATTAACAAATTGAACATAATTCTTGCTAAACATCGAGGATCGATCGATCAAGGTGTGGATCGATCGATCACTGCTCAACGGCTAAAATTCCAAAATCTCCTCTGTTTCGTCCTTAATTAAGCTTTGAGGGTCTGATCCGAATTTAACTTGTTTTCACCTGAATAGACTCTATAATGCAAATAATCATTCCGATGAACCTGTACCCGTGATTGATCGATCTCTGCTTGTGAGCGATCGATCAAGGGCTGCTTTGGCTGTAAATAAATCCACACTCGCTCGATCTGCACTTTCCCGGTCGATGAATCAATCACACGATAGTCCTCTTTTTATCCGAGATCGATCAATCGCTTGACTGATCAATCGATCGCTTTCCTTTTCTTGAAACCAAAAAACACAAAAATTGCCAAAAACAAGAACAAAAGAATGCAAAACAAAATTGAAAACTTAGTAGTGGGTTGCCTCCCACTCAGCGCTTGTTTAAAGTCATTAGCTTGACTTTGAAGGCCCTTAGTTAAGTGGAACACTAGTCAAGGGAATGGAAGTCTCCTTGGCTATGTCCATATCGACAAAGTAATCCTTCAAACATTGGCCATTCACTATAAACTCCCTTCCCTTGTCATCAAACAATAATATAGCGCCATAAGGACGCACTTCCTTGATGGTGAAAGGTCCTGACCACCTTGACCTAAGCATTCGAGGAAAAATTTTCAAACGGAAAGTAAACAAAAGAACCAAATCATTAGCAGCAAAACTTAGGATACGCTTATCATGTGGTACCTTTGTCCTTTCCTTGTAGATCATCGAGTTTTCATAGGCCAAGTGCTTGATCTATTCTAACTCATGTACCTGCAAAGTTCTTTGTTCGGCTGCTGGCTTGATATCATAGTTCAAATGCTTTATAGCTCAATTAGCCTTGTACTCGATCTCAACTGGAAGGTGACAAGACTTCCCATAGACCAGATGGAATGAGGTTGTACCCAAAGGAGTCTTGTAAGTTATCCTATATGTCCAAAGAGCTTCATCGAGTTTTGTAGACCAATCCTTCCTTGTTGAACAAACAGTATTTTGAAGAATACTCTTGATCTCTCTGTTTGAAACTTCAATTTTTCCACTAGTCTGTGGGTGATAAGGTGTAGCCACCTTGTGATGGACTCGTAATTTCCTTAGAAGACCAATGAATGTCTTGTTCATGAAATGGGAACCACCATCACAGATAACAACTCGCGGAACACCAAACCTAGGGAAAATAACATGCTTGAACATCTTCATCACAACCCTAGCATCATTTGTTGGGCTGGCTAGCGCCTCTACCCATTTGGAGACATAATCGACAACTACAAGGATATACTGATTCCTTGAAGAACTCAGAAATGGTCCCATGAAGTCAACTCCCCATACATCAAAAACTTCAACTTCGAGTATAAAGTTCTGAGGCATTTCATTCCTCTTGCTAATATTCCCTTATCTTTGGCATGAGTCACATTTTGAGATGAAAGCATGAGCATCCCTGAACATAGTTGGCCACCAAAAACCGGCCTGTACTACTTTCAAAACTGTCATGAAGGTTGCAAAGTGTCCTGTTTAAGAGGAACCATGACAATGAGACAAAATCCCTAAAACTTCATCCTTGGTGACACATCGTCTGAAAATCCCATCAGCACACTGCTTGTAAAGATAAAGTGCATCCCAATAGTAGTGTCTGATGTCACGAAGGAACTTCTTCTTCCTATAACCGTGAAATGCAGGAGGCTCAACATCTGCAGCCACGTGGTTAGCAATCTCAGCTAAACAATGAAGTACCCAGAACCCGCAAAGGATGCGTAGATGCACCAGGTGGTCTCGTTGTGGCATGAATAGAATAGACTTGCTTTTCGCGCAAACTATCATCCAAAGGCATCCTATCATTTATCCAAAGCCTTGACAAGTGATCAGCCACTTCATTCTCTATGCCTCTCTTGTCTCGGATCTTAAGATCGGACTCTTGAAGGAGGAGAACCCATCAAAGTAGTATCGGTTTCGCATCCTTCTTGGAAAGTGGATAATTCAATGCTGCGTGATCTGCATGAACAATCACCTTAGAACCAACCAGAGATGGCCTGAACGTTTCGAATGCAAAGACAGTAGCCAACAATTCCTTCTATGTTTTAGCATACTTCCTCTCAGCATCATCCAAAGTTCTGCTAGCATAGTATATCACATGCAATTTCTTGTCCTTTCTCTGCCCCAAAATAGCCCCAACTGCATAGTCACTTGCATCACACACAATCTCAAATGGTAAGTCCCAATCTGGTGGTTGCACAATCGGTGCACTCATTAAAGCTCCCTTCAATGTGAGGAAAGCTTCTTCACACTCCTTAGTGAAATCGAATTTGACATCCTTGCACAATAGTTGTGTCAAAGGTCTGGCTAGCCTTGAGAAATCCTTGATGAATCTTCTATAAAAACCAAAATGACCTAGAAAACTCCTCACCTCCTTCACAATAGTTAGCGGTTTCAGAAAAGTCATGATCTCAATCTTAGCTATGTCGACTTCTATATCATTTCAAGATATCTTGTGTCCTAAGACTATCCCATCTCTAACCATGAAGTGGCACTTCTCCCGATTCAGCACATGGTGTTTCTTCTCACATTGTGGAAGTACCCTGCAAAGATTAGAAAGACAACCAGCAAAAGAAGAACCATATATAGAAAAATCATCCATAAACACTTCCATAATATCCTCAATCTTTTCAATAAAAATGGACATCATCATACACCTCTAAAAAGTCGTTGGTGCAGTACACAAAGGTGCCATAAGGACATGTGAATGTGGTCTTCTTCTGATTGTTGGGATGAATGAGAATATGAAAGAAACCTAAATAACCATCTAAAAAACAGTAGTAAGAATGATTAGCCAATCTCTCAAGCATTTGATCGATGAAGGGCATTGGAAAGTGATCCTTTTCAGTCAAAGAATTTAAGTTCCTGAAATCGATACACATCCTATGTCCTGCAACAGTCCTAATAGGTATCAACTCATTTTTCTCATTCTTAACTACAGTCACACCTCCCTTCTTAGGTACTACATGAACAGGGCTGACCCAATTACTATCATAAATAAGGAACATAATTCTGCTTCTAAGTGCTTCATGATCTCTTTCTTAACAACCTCTTTAAGATTAGGATTCAAACGCCTTTGGTTCTCTATGGAGGTCTTAGACTCATCTATCAAGTGAATCCTATGCATACACAACTCAAGAAAGATTCCACGAATATCATCTAAGGAATAGCCTATTAACCTACGATACTTACGAAGTTCGCATAAAAGCAAATTAGTTTCAGCATTGTTCAACTTAGCATTGATAATCCCAGGAAAGTCGAATTAGGCCCAAGAAAAGCATACCTTAGCCCTACAGGAAGCGTATTAAGCTTGATATGGGGAGCGTTGAGTTTGCTCCAAGGATTTTCCAGAGATGATGTGATCGATGGCTTAGGTGCATCCAAGACTAAGTAAGCAACATATGTTCAATTGTCTTGCTCGAGTCCAACATCTTAACATAACTCGCTGCTTCCTCACTAAGAAACCCATACTCCGACTTTGTCCTTGTGAGTACTATATCAAGTGGATCCTCAGCTAGAATCTCATCAGTCACTTGGTTTGTGATCTCCTCAGAAGCATTGACCACAAATGTCATTCCATTCAGCATAGGCTTCTTCAGCATTTTGTCCATCTTGAATCTCATCACCATATCACCTAAATGACGGTCGATTCTACCATTCTTCACAGGAAGCATTGCTCCTACAGTTCTAAGAAGCAGTCTTCCCAAAATCATAGGATATTTAGTTTCTTCATCGAGTTTGAGAACCACAAAATCTGCTGGTACAAGAGCATTCCCAATCTTCACATACAAATCTTCAAGGATACCAACTAGGAGTTTGACCGAATGGTCAAAAAAGATCAAAGAAATCTAGTCCTTTTGAAGTCTCTATAGCCAAGACGTAATGCAATAGAATATGGCATTACGTCACAAAGAGACTTTGCAAACACAAGAGAACCAATCTCTATCGAAAACACAAATCGTCCAGGGTATTCTTCCTTTTTGGGCAGCTTGTTTTGTAGTACATTGATGCAGTGCTGAGTGATCATCATAACCTTCTCTTCCCCTGTAAACTTGTTTGTAACCAGCCCCTTTACATAGCCTTTAAGAGATGGCATCATCTGCAATGCATCAACAAAAGGAAACCTCACATTTAAATTCACAAGCATATCTTTGCACTTAGCAACTTCCAAATCTTTTCGAGACTTCTTTGGTGGAATAGGGTATGGAGGCTTTGGTACATAGGTTCTATCTAGAAGAGTAGCTGATTTCTGACTTGGAACGACTGGCTCTTGTGTAGTTTGTTTTGATGTAGAATTATGTTGATCGTCGTTGATCGATCGATCATACATGGGATCGATTGGTCGCTCTCAATGTAGAGCAAAATCGTTTGGTTTTTCCTTGTCTTCCTCATCTTCCTCAATATATATCATCATATCCTTTCCTAATGGCTTTCTCACAGGAGGTTCTAGGTGCTTACCACTCCTCAAAGATACAACATTACATTCTTGGTAGCTATCATAATGGGGAGGAGATGAGTTCGATTGTTGAACATGAGCAATGACATAGTCATACTTTGATTAAATTATGTGTACAGCTTATCCACCTTTGCATTGATCTTAGACGTGGCATGATGTTGTCCCTGGATGAGTTGTTGTAACATAGACTTAATCTCATCTTGACTACTACCTGAAGAACTCTTTGGTGTAGATAGTTGTCTAGGCTATAAGTAAAGGTTGCTAGACACCAATGTTGAATCCAAATCCCCTGTATCCATATCCACGTCTATTTCATAGTGATGGACAACCCTCTTCTTCTTGACTCCACTTGTTGCAATGAATTCATCCAGCTTCTCACTAATCTCATCAATCTTTTGTGACCAAAAACATTCTGATTCCTCATCCCTCAAAGTGTTAACTGTGCTTAGATCACTTCAGCTAGCAGCTAGATTATTGATCAATGCATAGGCGTTCTCCTTTGTATTATTCATGAAATATCCCTTTCTTGAAGCATTCAATAATCGCATGTACTCCCAATTCACACCTTCATAGAAGAATGTCAGAATCTGATCATCACTAAACCCATGATGCAGACAATCTCTCTTGTACCCCTTGAAATGTTCCCAAGCATCACTAAAGGACTCATCTTCATGGTGTTGAAAGTGTGAAATCTGATTTTTGAGCTAATTTGTCTTAGCCTTTGTGAAGAAGTGATCCAAGAAAGTATCTCTAATATCATCTCAAGAAGTCAACGAGGCTGGGGGAAGGACTTGGTCCATCTCAAATATTTACCTTCCAATGAGAACTTGAAGAGCTTGCAGTTAGCATAATCTTCAGGGAATTCCACTTGGTGTTGTAGTGCTGCATATCTCTTCAAAATTCTCTATGTGGTCCATCGGGTTTTCAGCTGGAAAACCATGGAATGGAAACTGCCTAATGAGTGCTATCAACTGCAGGTTCAACTCATATGTAACCCCATGCAAGGGAGGTATAGAAATTGCTGATCGATTCTGGTAGTGAATATGAGAAGTATCCACTTCCCCGATAGCTTGGTGTTGAACCTTTGCATCTCGCACTCTTTTCAGATTTTCTACCTCTCTCATTAACTTTTCCACAGTAGCTTTCTGATCCTGGTCTCGTTGACCATTCCTAGTATTCTCAAGGTTGTCCATAGTAGTCTCACCCCTAAGAAACAAAAACAAAATCGAAAATAAAAATGTCTTAGACTAAAATTTAGTAGTGAGTCTAAAGGTGAAAATATTGGTCCCTGGCAACAATGCCAAAAACTTGATATCACAGAGTTTTTACCCTATATCTCTACTGCAAGTGCACAGTAAATCGAGTAGTAATCTAGGGATTGTATCCACAAGGACCAAGTTATCACACTATCAGTTCTGAAAGTAAACTAGAGCTAAGACGAATAGAAAGTTGGTTGTAAACTGAATTGAAATAAAACTAACGATTAACAATCAATGAACTAAAAACACCAAGCTTAGGAAGTTCATCGGGAAATTAGGGAGTACAAACCAGGAAATATTCATTCAACAATCTCGACTCATAAATGAAATTATAACCAATCCACTATCGTGGTATCAATTACTATATCGAGCAACCTAGTGATCCTAACTATCATTGGTACCAACCAACTATTATTGATTGGGTTTGATAAGTCCACAATCAACCTTAACATCAGCTATCGTAGTTAAGGATTGATTGCTCACCTAAGGAGGATCCAATTTCTAACAAGCTTTTGGAATCTTAGGTAATCTAAGATCATAGATTAGTTATCTACTCTAATCTAAGCATTAAAATTGTTGATTAGGTGGAGAACAAATCAAGCAAAACCTATTTGGTCCTAATTCATCAATTCCCTATAATCCTAGAAAATCCTTAACTTGATTTGATAACTACTCAAAATACTGAAGAAAATCATATTGAAAGACATAATGAAAAGCATAAAAGTAAATTGTATTGAAATAAGAGGTTTTAGAATTCTTCTCTAATTGTGTGGGAATTGAAATTCCTCTCCCAAAAACTCAATTACAGGTTCTGATCACGTAACAATGGTTGTTCTTAAAAATAATGAAAATTGGCATTATATAGGTTTTAAAAATCACAGGTGTAAAATAGGAAAAAATAGGTTTTATCCTTGCCAGCTTCGAGGATCGATCGATCAAGGGTATGGATCAATCGATCATGGTTGCTCGTTCTTCAAAAGTTCTTGGTCAATTAACGAATCAAACATAATTCTTGCTGAACATTAAGGATCGATCTATCAAGGTATGGACCGATCAGTCACTGCACTGTGGCTAAAATTCCAAAAATTGCTCTGATTCCTCCTTAACTAAGCTTTGAGGGTCTGATCCGAATTTAACCTATTTTTCACCTGAAAAGACTCTATAATGCAAACAAACATTCCAAAAACGTGTGAATTAATGAGTTCAAAACTGATATAACTAAGGTATATCAGATTCCCAAGAAGGATGATCCAAGGTTAGATGTAACTTTCATCATGGGAGGCCTCCAATCTTGTGATGATATTATACGGTCAATCAAAAAGTGTAAGCAAAAAGCGATAGCCGCAGTCAGCCTCAAGCGCTCGGCTTTGTCAGAAAACTTCAAGCTTGTCGACTCAAAGATATCGTTCCTCCTAGAGGACCTTGAAGGAGTGAGCTTTTCGCACCCGTTAGTTGTCAAATTCCAAGTTACCGATTGCAATGTATCTCGGATACTTAGTGAAACCGGAAGCTCAGTCAATTTAATCTTTAAAAAAACTCTGGACCAGATCAGTCAACAGTTGAACTTATCAACATCGAATTAGTCGACTCTGCAAAGTGTATCAACATTGGAGTCAACATGAACAAGCCAGTTGAAGAATGGTTTATCAAACTTCTTGAACAAAATGTGATAACATTTGCATGGATAGTCAAGGATATGCATGGAACCGATCCAAGGATAGCAACTCACAGATTGAACATCGATCCGACTTACAAGCCAATCAAGCAGGACAGACAAAAATTAGGGCCTAAAAGGACGAAAGTTGTGATCGAAGAAGTTAGAAAGCTTACCGATGCATGGTCAATTGTCAAAGTACAATACACTGAGTGGTTAGCCAACCCAATTGTAGTACAAAGAAAAATGGCAAGTGACAAGTCTACATAGAATTCACCGACTTGAACAAGGCGTATCTGAAGGATAGCTTTCCTTTCTCAAACATTGATTGAATTATAGAGGCAACAACAAGGAATAAGCTGCTCTTATTCATGGATGCATTCTAGGGATATAATCAGATCAAAATGCACCCCGATGACATGGAGAAAACTTCATTTATAACCAAACGAGGAACGTATTGCTACAAAGTCATGCCCTTCAGCCTCAAGAATGCAGGAGCTACTTATCAGTGACTCATCAACAAAATGTTCTCCGAGCAACTCGGTCAAAGAATGGAGGTCTACATTGACGACAAGCTTGTCAAATATTTGAAAGCTGAATATCACGTTGATCATTAGCTCTTTGTTTTAAAACAGTGAACGAGTACCAAATGAAACTCAACCCGGCTAAGGGCACTTTTGGAGTAACATTGGGAGAATTTCTTGGCTATATCATTATCCAAAGGGGGGATCAGGGCAAATCATAAGCACGTGAAGGCAGTCTAAGAACTACCATCATAGAAAAACAAACGATAAGTCCAAAGACTTATAGGACATATTGATGCGTTGAATCGATTCATCTCTCGATCAACAGAAAAATATCTCCCTTTTTATCAACTCTTGGAAGGAAATAAAAATTTCAAATGGGACGACGAGTGTGAAAGTGCCTTTTCCAAGTTAAAAGAATATCTATCAACTCCACCGATTCTGTCAAAACTTGAAGACAGAGAATCGCTCTAATTGTACATTGCGGTGTCATCATCGGCAAGGAGCAATGTACTTGTACGAGAAGATAGAAGAATTCAGCATCCAATTTTCTACACAAGCAAATCTCTTGACAGAGCCAAATCTCGTTACCCAACAACACAGAAACTCGCTTTGGCAATCGTAACCTCAGCAAGAAAGTTACAACCGTATTTTCAGTCCCACACGATTATTGTACTCACTAATCACCCGCTACAAACAATCCTGCACATTCCAAATCATTCTAGAAGGTTAACTAAATGGGGTATAGAACTCAGCGAGTATGACGTTGAATTCAAAGGAAGGACCACCGCCAAGTCGCAAGTTCGAGCGGCTTTTCTAATAGAACTATCCCCCGAATTGGAGTCATTAGAAACAAACGAGTCTCCTCAAGTCTGGAAACTTTTTGTTGATGGATCATCCTCACAACCTAGATACAGAGTCTGAATTCGACTAGAAACTCCGACAGGCAATATTGGAGCAATTGTTTTGATCAGCTTTCCCAGCCTCAAACAACAAGGCCGAGTACGAGTCATTAATCACTGGAATTTGACTTGCAAAAGAAGTTGGAGCTTCCCAAGTCAAATGCTACTACGATTCTCAGTTAGTCATCAATCAGGTCAATGTCGGATATGACACAAAGAAATAATGGATTGAAGCATACTTGAAAGTTGTGAAGAAATTATCAAAGGACTTGAAAATTAAGGTCACTAAGATTTCCCGGACGGAAAACACTTTAGAGCCAGAGGATATCACATTGGCAGGCTATCCCTTGTGCATAAGATCCAATCTTTCTGATACTACTAGCCAAATATGGCATAAGATTGTCAGAATTACATAGCTTAATGTGATACATATCAGCGTCACAGACACATAATACACGCTTTGACTGAAGATCTAACCTCGTCGATTATATCTTACCCGTGCATGCGCTAGGCAATAGAAATAGTAGGGCCTCTACCGCCATCTCGACAAAAGAGATTCGTGCTCGTTACTATCGACTACTTCTCCAAATAGGTAAAAGCTGAAGCATATTCTCAAATAAAGGATAAAGATGTAGCCGTCACGGGTTGTCCTACAAAATTTTCATGGGTAATGGTTCTCAATTCATCTCAGCAAAGTTCATCAACTTCTGTGCTAGGTGGAACATCCAAATTAGTTGTTCCACACCACAAAATACACAAGGGAACAGACAAGCAGAGTCAACGAATAAGTACATCTTGGATGGAATTAAGAAACGACTTGAGGAAAAGAAAGGTAGTTGGTCTGACGAATTGGATGGAGTACTTTGGTCACATCACACCACACCGAGACAATCGACCGGCCGCACTCCTTTCTCTTTATCTCATGGAATGGAAGCACTTGCCTCTGCGAAGACCACCATCCTGAGTTTGCACAGAACCTCTCCCAAAAACGATGAGTCCAATGACCAATCTATGGAAACGAGCATCAACAACTTGAAAGAACAAAGAGATTTGCTCCGTGTGTAAAATTACCAGCAACTTGCCGTAAAGTATTATAATAAGAAAGTACGAGGGCAATATTTTACTGAAAGGAGATCTTATGTTACAAAAAGTATTTGAGTTAAACGCTGAAAAGCTTGGCGCTGATTGGGAATGACCTTATATGATTTGAAAAGTTGTGAAATCAGGTATGTACGAGATCGGAACAATGGATGGAGAGATGGTTCCACGGAGTAGGAATTCCATCAACTTAAAGCGATACTATTACTAAAGAAACGCCAACTCAGTGTCCACTAAGCATCATCTGATACACGTCTAATTGCTTAATAATGTAATGAGATTTATGTTTTAGCTTGATCTCATTTGGGGTACATATGCAACCTTTGGGTGCATCTATAACTATATAAAAAAGAGAAATATCAATACATATTTGTAAACAATATTTGGGCTCCTAAAAGTCCGAGTTACTCGCCAACTTTTGTCAATCACTGTAAGATCTAACTTTTGCATCTCGAAGCCAAGTCTTACAATCTCGCTGAGTAAACCTTGCAAAACTTTTTACAGAAGCCAAATCGTAAAATCTCGCAAAGTAAACCTCACAAAACGTTTTGTAGAAGTCGAGTCTTAAAATCTCGCCGAGTAAACTTCACATTTTTTTTTACAAAAGCCAGAGTCTTAAAATATCACTGAGTAAACCTCACAAAACTTTTTACAAAACCAAGTTCTCATATCTAAATAGAGTCTTAAAATCTCGCACATCTAAAAACCGAGTTTTGAAATCTCGCCAAGCAAATTTCACAAGAAATTTTTGAGTCTTCAAATCTGGACAATTGTCGAGACCCTACTCTCTAAGCAGAATCAATAAATCTCGTCGCTCGTAGTAGCCGAGTCTTTAAAACTCTCGCACAATTTAAAGCTGAGTCTGAATCTCGCAGAGTAAAGTCAAATTTTTGCACCATTTATGCCGAGTCTTAAAATCTTCTCGGGTCTAAAAATCCCGCTTGATATAGCGAGTCTTTAAACCTCGCACAAATTTAAGCCGAGTCATAAAATCTCGCTGTGTCTAAAGTTTTGCTCGATCTAAGCTAAGTCATTAAACCTCGCCGAGACAGAATTCTCGTTAATAATAGAGCCAAGTTCTCAAACCCCTTTTAAGCCGAGACCAATTTCTCGTAAAAACAAGATCTAATTCTCACAATACAACTGAGACCAAGTTCTCACCAATATGAGAATCTAATTTTCACCCTTAAGCCGAGTTATAAAACCTCGCTAGAAAAAAAAAGTCTTTACAAGTATCACAGCAAATAGGGATAAAGCATTCAAAAAAAAGAAAAGGGAAAGAGCAAGGACCTAATCTTCAATCTCGACCCGCTCCTCTTCCATACACTTTCTGTCACCAAGTCCCGCACCAGAAACCTTTTGCAACATAATATCAATAACTGAGCCATATTCCTTGAAACCATGGGTCGGGACCGAAACAAGTTCAAAATCTTGTATACTAACATTTGGATAGTCTTCAGTCCCTGGAGAAACAACGTCTTTGGGTCAGCAAGAAATGCCAGGGCATCCCATAGGGCTACAACAGCCTCACCCATCTTGGAAAACTCCCCAATATCAAAGGAAGGAACAATCAAGTCATCAGGAAACAACTCCGGGATGACCTCCTCAGCAACGATTCCCTTGGCTTCCTGGAGTCGGCCATACCCAACCTTGATTACGAGGGGGTCAATAGGCAACTTCTTTTTAAGAAAAGTCTAGAGCAATTGGTCATACCCTAGCCACTGAGCATATGCAAGATGAGGTTAGAGGCTCGCACTGAGAGCTTCAAACTTGGCATATAGCCTCTCAAAGTGACCGAACAAGCAACCTGTTGGAATCACGTCAACCATTGCCCCTTGAAAAAATTTGGTGACATGAAAACAAAGTGAAGCTCACCTTTAAATGAGGCCAATTCAAGTTTCAAGGAAGAGATGGTGGAGTTAGATTCTTCAGCCACTTTTTGAGAAAGACAGCGACGTTCTGTGGCAAATTCTAAAGTATTCTTGAGATCTGAGATCTCTTCATCATTCTTAAGAGATTTCTCCCGCTCTGTATGCAACTCGGCGCTCGTTGTAGCAAGTTCAACGTGAGTCTTTTTGAGAAAAAACTTAGATTTGACCGCCTCAAGATGAGACTTACTAGCTAGATTAGCCATCTTGGTTAACTTCTGAGAATTCTCGGCCTCAGCCACAGAGACTTCTGTTGGAGAAGGAGAGCACTGTTAAGACGGGTAATGAACTGAAACCCATATTCAAATAGACAACAATATCAAAAAGAAGGTAAAAGTTACCAATAAAGCGAATGAGAAGGTTGGAGAAAAACTAATCGTGGACAGCGCTTGATCAATTCCTACGTACTCCTACTGATTAAGCATATCAGCTAGAGAAGAAACAAGGTCGACAATATTCCAAAGAAAGCGCATCAACTCAAAACTTTCTAGCCCGCAATCCATAATCGATGCCGACTCTTTTAAAACCATAATCAAAGCTGAAGTCGCTAGCAACTATGATCTTTTTGCTTGAAGGAACCTCAATCAGAGAAGTGGGCTCCTTGCATTTGGACGCCGCTCTTATTGCAGTCTTGAGAGCATCAGCACGACCTAACATCATCGTACAACATCTAATGTCCTCATCGCTTAAACGTCTAGCCCAAAAATGTGCAAGAAGCCTACTTGATTTGGTAGGATCAGGTGATGTCTTCTTTTTCTTCAGCCTTTTCTCCGTAGAACCCAAGGCCCAAGCGGGATAGGCAGTTCCAATGATAGGAACTCCCTCATTTTGACAAGGGTTTTAGTCTTCTTCTTCTTTTTCTTGGAAGATAGGGAACCCTTAGAACCCTCAACAATCATCTCATTTGAGACGATCTCGACAGCAGTTGCCGGAAGAGTAGCTTCAGTAGTAGAAGCCGGTAAGGTAACCTCTACTGTAGAAGCCGGAGAAGTAACAACTGAACCTCCCAACACGATCCTAGAAGTTTCAGCAACTCGGGGACAAGGAGCCCCCGCGACATTGCCTGAGCAAGGATCGGGACACCTCCTCAAGAAGTGACCCGGTCTTGACAGGACCAGAAGTTACCTTGTTGAATTAAGCGTCAACCCCATCCATGGCGTTGGGCATCTTGAAATCCAGAAGGCCCATTTTGGTTTGAAGATTTATTGCATGAAAAAACAACGATGAGATTCTAGAGGATATCCTTGTTTAATGAAATCAAAGACTACATATCTAATACGAAGAAGAGGCTCTCTCGAGCAAACCAGCTGGCAGTCTCTTCCAAGGCAATCAAGGAACTCCATGAAGCTGACTTTCTAGTTCTTGATAGTCTTGAACACGAGAGTAAGTGGAAGAGTACGTCACTGTAGAAAGTACATGAAAACAGTAAGTGTACGAGTCAAAAAACCGAGGAGGAAAAGTACCGAAATGCCTGGAATCTACAAGGTTTCTTCGTTCAAGAAATTCTAAAATTCACACCAACGTTAGCAATGAGGCGTGCATCACAACAGACAAAGAAATTCTTGGGCTAATCTGATCTGGTTCTCCCAATCTGTTCTGCGGTTTTCATTTATTTCTTGGCTTGCTTTGAAGGATCGTCTATCTACTGGAGCTAGAATGCGTAATTGGGGCCTTGTTCAGCATTGTATTTTTTGTGGTGATCATGATGAGACTCGTAACCATCTGTTCTTTGCTTGTACCTACAGCTATGCTGTTTGGAGTAATCTTTGTGCAAATTTACTCGGAACTTCTCTTTCATCGGATTGGGCTGTGAGTGTTAACACTCTCTCTTCTTCTTCTCTACCTCTGCTTGATTCTATTCTTGCAAAGTTAGCTTTCCAGTCGTCAATATACTATATTTGGCGTGAGCGTAACTCTAGAATTCATGGTGGATCTTCGGTCACTCATTCCACTCTCTCTCTCGTCTAATAGATAGAGTCATTCATAACAGAATTTCTTCCCTTCGTTACCAGTTTCCTCACAGATTAGAATCTCTTCGACGTCGTTCGTTTGAGATCCAATTATGATACTTTGATTGGGATGTCTCTGTTTTTTCTATAATCTCTGTATAGTTTTCCTTTTCTTTATTCTTTCTGTTTATATACATTGTGTATAGTTTCTTTTGATGATATATAAATTTTACATTTCATCACAAAAAAAAAAATTACATTTTTATTTTTGAGTTTTAGTACCAATTAGGTCCGTGTACATATCTATGTATACAAGAGAGCTAGATCGTAACTAACAAGAGCACATTAATACTTTTTTTTTTTTGACAAATAAACTATCATATTTCATTCATTCATTAAAGAGAGAGCACATTAATACTTATTCATAAGTTTTTAAAGTTGTATCCCAAAGGTTCCTAAGATGACCTTCATCGAATAGTAACTGGTTAACCTTTTTTCTATGTTTAGCTGGCGATGAAAATTCCAAGGAAGATGAGAAGCAATTTGAAAGTTGAAGACCCATGTGGACCCACGTAAAACACTATTTACTTTATTCTATATTACCTTATGATGAGTAACTAATAATAAGCTACGAGTAACGATTTATATTTGGCGTTTGTGATTCTCAATTAACATGTACTCACATTACTATTTCATTTCATTGCAGTTAAACATTTGGTCGATAAATCTGGCTCTGGTTATAGCTATGACCAGTTTGTGTCTGTAGCTGAACTTCGAAAGTCTTACTTGGACAAGGGAGACAATTCGATAGCTGACGTGGAATTTAAAGTTGTTTCTTCGACCAAATACTTTTCATTTACCTAATTTATCTACACTACTTTAACGTTTTAATTATGTACTAGGATTGATACCCACGGTGTAGATACATAAGTATAATAATTACTTATGTAAAAAAATATGTACAATATTATATTATTTTTATTCTTATCGTCTAAGTACATATCCTCCAATCTTCTATATATATATGAGTTACTATCATCTCATGTACTACATTTTTTATTTAAGAAAAGAATTATATATATAAAAGGAAACTATGTCTCTCCTGATGCTGACACATCAGCCATTTGAGTTTATGAATCAACCAATCGAATTAAGATTAAAACAGGTCAATAAAATTAATATGACGTGTTCAAAACAATTAATAAGTATATTTTTAAAAATAGACCTTTCACTGCCGCTGTCTCGCATCTTTAGGTTTCCCCCCTCTTTAAATTTGTATTTCGTTCTCACCTTTTTTTCACCGATGTTTCTCTTGTGATTTTTCTTATGCTCCAACTACACAGCTCATAATTTTTTGTTTTCATGATATTGCAGGTTTTGTTGGCGTACGAAAGAATTGAACAAGGCCAAGACCTTGCATATGAGGTATATTGGGCAGCTTGGACCTCTTGATTTTAAGAAGTTTATCTCACTTATATTATGTTTCGACGCTTGAAGATCTGGACAGAAAAGAGTTAAGAATTTCTCATGAATGGCTTTTTGTAAATGGGGTACAAACAATATTCAGATAAGGTTTTAGCGTCACAAAACCACATACTTTAGAAGGGCAGGTAGCCGAAGAGCCTTTTTCTCAATATCCACCAGTAGAAGATCTCGATCATGTGGCTGACGTATGTAGAGAAGATGATGGTAGTGGACACTCAAATGTAGATTTTGGAGGCTCTGATATGGAGAGATTTTTAGATCTGTCCGATGAAGAAGGATGGATCACAATTCGTTATAGTAAGAACTTAATCTTTATACCTACATTTTTTAGAGTTTTGATTTCAAAGTGTTGATTAAATGCCTTAGCTTCTTACCTTGATGCTTGTGAGGAAATCCTGCATAACTGGTCTGAGGCAGTTGATATTCATTCATAATTGTGTTTTGATCGCTCATTCGACTAGAGTGTGTTTTCTCCTAAAACTCAAAAGCTTGATAAGTAAGTCATTTATTCATTTATGCCAAACTAATTGTTATATGTCACTCATATTGTTGTTGAGTGGTATTGTTGTGATAGAAGTTGAGTACGTATATATTTCTATGAAAGAATCTGAGAACCTAAAGTAGAAGACGAGTACATTGCTTCTGATTTTCCTCTACAAGATTGATCCTGAAACAGTGCAATTTGCACTCACTTCTCCTAAAAATAGAGGAGATAAGTATACAGAAAACATTCAAATATTTATTATCAGTGCTTATACCAAGTTCATGAAGATAATCGTAAGCTATTTCCAAGAGGGAAGAGCCAAGTATACTGACCTTTTTTCTTCATTTCCAATAGTTTAATTTTCAGGCCATGTTTGTTGATTTTGGTTTTGCAAAGTAGCGAAGAGGCATGTTATCTAAGGGATGATTCTTTGTTTGCTTTTACTTGGGTTCCGGACATCTTTGCTTTCTTGTGATATACAAACCTTATTTCTCTGATAAAGACAATGTTGATCATCACTTGAAAATTTTGTTTCGAGGTATGATGGTACAAATCCGTAGGCAAAAAAGGAAGAGTATACTAACCACATCAAAAAATTGATAGCTTGATAGTTGTGAACCCTTCAAGGTATAGGTAACTTTTTTGCGCAATTGCTCATTGATATTATTGTTTTAAAATTCATCAATTTATTTCTTATTTACTATTAATTTTTCTATGTTACGTATACCAGTGATTATTTTCAAGACTATATGATTTGACAGTTGACTGGGAGAGGTCGTGCTTATGTTCATCATCAAATTGAATCAATCTAAAATTTCTGATGTATGGATTTCTCTTGCTTTTCCGGTTAAACATAAACCAAATACAACTTAATTTAATATATTTTTGGAAAGTTTGAAGGGGTAGTTGCAAAATTGACCCATTGACTTGGGTCAATTGCAAAACTAACCCCCATTTTTGCCATATTTATTTTTTCGATTTTACCCTTATTTTTGCCATATTTTTGATTTTGCCATCAACTTTTTTTTTTTGGTTCACAATCAAAAAGTCTA